>JAVKPL010000503.1:0-14622 GCA_032173675.1 Gastrolobium villosum
TGTACTCACGATGAGTGTGTGATTTTTATTTTATTTATTGGTTCATTATTTTTTTTGCAGATGATTAAGGAGGCCGTGTTGGCTCTAAACGAGAAGGGTGGTTCAAGCCCTTACGCTATAGCTAAGTACATGGAAGAGAAGCACAACTCGGTGCTCCCTGGGAATTTCAAGAAGATTATGGGCTTGCAGCTGAAGAATCAAGTTGCAAAAGGGAAGCTTGTGAAGATCAAGGCTTCGTACAAGCTATCTGAAGCTGCGAAGAAGGAAAGCACAACCACGGTCACCACAGAGAAACAGAAACAGCCCCAAAACGAAGCAAAATCAAAACTGCCGCCACCGCCGCTCCAAATGGCAAGAAAACGGAGGCGGTTAAAAAGGTTGGGCCGAAGAAAATGAAAAAGGTGTCTACACCATTGAATCCCAAGCAGCCCAAGTCCTTTAAGTCTCTGAGCTAGGAAAGCTAGTGCTATTGCTGCTTGATGTTCGGTTATGATATGGTTCTTGATTAGGGAAAGTCTATATAACAATAACATACAATTAAAAGTTTAATGTCCTATCCCTTTTACTGCACAATCTCAGTGTAGAGTTCGCTGTAATTTGGGATCTAATGGAGCTTAGTTTGTTTTTGTTTTTAATCATCCTTTTGTTCTCTTGTTTTCTCGCTTGGCTTTGTGATGAATTTTCTAGAACGTGGAACGCTCTCGTGCGGATCACCGTTGGAAATTTTGATGGTATATCTTCACCGCCCAATCTCGTAACATGTTACTAAGGCTAAATAGATTTTTCGTTAAAAATTGTTTTTTACGTCATCTCCATAAATACTACGGTATGATGCGTAATCAATTTTATTTTACTTTTTCACCATTTGATCGTGTGGCAAAAAATTGAAAACTAGCAAAACTACGGAAAACAGGTTATCTATTAAAAGAATTCCATTTGTTGGAAAGTTTTGCATGTGTCACTCCCGTCTTGCATCTCAGATTTATGTTCACACCATACCCATTTAAAAACTTCTCTTCTTTGGCAAATTCAAATTATTAAATATTTTAATTATTTTAAAATACGAAAAAAAAGTTGAATTGAATCAATCATTAAATATTTCAAACATTTTAAATATTTTGATTCAATTGAGTTGTGGTGGCAGACACCTCATTCAATTTCCAACTGTCCCTGTCCTCAATCAATGTCTCACTCAGCAGTTTCACTTAATGATGATTTCTACATTGGAATTTAGTGGCTCTTTTAAAATCTAAAATTCAAACTGATCATGATTTCTTTTTTTTCTTTTTTTGTAATTAACTGATCATGATTTCTATATTGGAATGATCAGCTCTTTTAAAATTCAAAATATGATTTCGATTTACATTTTGAAATATTTCGATTTCATTTTTGAAATTCAAATTGTAATGGTGGGAAAAAAACTTAAGGTGTTTAGGTGGCAGACAACTCTCATTTAATCTCTGACTACTTTTCTTTTGTTGCTTGGGTCTATAAGAAGGAACGTGGGAATATAAATTTTGTTCTTCCCTACGGTATTTCATTTTTTCTGATTGTTTCTTTTAGAGGAATCGGTTCTTTCTTTTCTTCCTTTTTCGTTCTCCTTTACGCAATGTTTTAAACCTATGATTTTATAAATGATCTTAATCCTACCAAGGAGGACGAGAGGATTAAGGTTAAGGTGGTTCGATCTTGGAAGGTTCCTAATTTTCAACGTAAGGATTTTGAAGACAATGTTGAGATGGTTCTGTTGGATGAATGGGTAGTGCTGGTTGTTCATCCTTTGTTCTTTATAATCTGTTGTCACTTCATCTCTGTTGTCGTAGCATGTTTCCGTTTTTTTTTCTGTTGTTATGATTTTCATTTTTGTTGTTTGAATTTTGGCTTTCACTTTTTTTGTAGGGTGGAAGGATACATGCTACTGACAAAATGACCTTTGCAGTTCCGAAAAAAAAAAATTGTATTTTATTAAATTTGTATAAGCAAGTGAAATAATCACATCATTCCTTAAGTCTCTGGTCGACCCAAATGTTTTTTAAATTTCTTCCATTCTTGATACGGCGAATCAGAACAGCTAACAGCTCAGGATTATTTCTTGATATAGTGAATCAGAACTGCTAACAACTCAGGATTATTTAATTTTCCTTCAATGAGTTAATCTGTATTTTTTAAATTTTATGGATTTAATCGGGAGGCATATGGTTTAAATTCTGAATCTGTTTTCATGTAGCATAGTGCTTCGAATGTAATCGTCTGTCATGCAAATTTGGTGATCTGCCTGGATTCTTAATTCTCTGATTTGTCTTTCCTTTTATATCAATCTTTATTAATCTTAAATGCTTTCTACATTGAAATTGCTCACTCTTTTGAAATTCGAATTCTGAATTGATTTCAAATTTTGGATTTCAATTTTAAATTTCAAATTGTAATGGTGGGAAAGGATTTGGAAATAAAAAATTAAATAAATAATAATTTCATTTAAAAATTGAAATAAAAATCAATGGAAAATTAAGTTAATCATTTATGGTGGCAAACAACTCATTCAATGTCCCACTGATTAGTACATTGGAATTACTCAGCTCTTTTATATGCTTTCTACATTGGAATTTCTCACTCTTTTGAAATTCGAATTCTGAATTGATTTCAAATTTTGGATTTCAAATTGGAAAGGTGGGAAAGGATTTGGAAATAAAAAATTAAATAAATAATAATTTATTTTAAAAATCGAAATAAAAAGTCAATGGAAAATCAATCGGAATAAATAAATAAATCCCCTCTGGAATGGGTAACGGATGCAGCAATCCAGCAGCCTTGGAGGTTTCATATTTGACTTGTTGGCAGACATGAGAATTTTGAACAAAATTCTTGACATCCTTGCGCACATAAGGCCAATAGAAAGTGGCTAATAATCTCAAAAACGTGCGTATGACTCCAGCATGTTCTCCAACTAATGAGGAATGAACTTCCTTGATCATATCGAAGTGGATCCCATCTCTGCTTTTTCTCTTTCATCTTGTTTGTTGGTCCCATCTATAATATTGTCTCTGCTACATGAGATAATTCTCTCATGTATCATAAGAAAATGATTTCCCTTTAAAAATTTATGCAATATTTAAAAATGTATCTTAATAGAAATGCACTACTATTGCACGGAACTTCACTGTGATGCATGTACCAAAAATGTTTTCCCTTAATGGCTACCGTTTGATCTGATTTGACCCACATTGTTATCAACTTTCTTTTAGCATTAATCCTTAGAGATGTGCATGGGTCGAACCTAACCGGATTTTTTGAAAAACCGAACCGAATTGGTTTAAATGGTTTGGTTCGGTTCAAAAGTGGTTTAGTTTGGAAGTGGTTCGGTTCAGTTCGGAACCGGTTTGGTTCGACCCTCTTTTGAAATGAAAAAAATTTAAAAATTTAAAAAATAAAGTTATAAAAATTAATCTGGTTTGGTTTCAAAATGGTTCGGTCCAGAAACGGTTCGGTTCTTAAACCGGTTCTAAAAATCGGTTCGGTTCATAAACTGGTTCTTTAAAAATCGGTTCGGTTCATGAGCTGGGTTTTAAAAACCGGTTATTTTAAGGGGTGGTTCGATTCAGTTCATGATTCGACCCAATATTTTGGTTATTTTATGTAACATCCTCTAAATGTTTAAATTTATTAAAAAATAATAATAAATAAATAAAAATAGATGAGAAAATAAATCTAGAAAGATAAACTGGGAATACTAACATCCTTCATCAATTATACAAGGATGTAAATTAGTACAAATATCTTACATTTTAAATATTTTACATCGGCTCCACACATATATTACACTCCTAACTACATTAGGTTACACTGTTTATTCATTACATACTTCTCGTTCTAGTCTAGCCTATAGCTGTAGGACTCCACACTGTCTGTATGGAACATGGCTGCTGCTCCTTGGTTTCCAATTACTATGTAAGATCCCCAACGATCGTAATAAAAATAAACATTCACAGTCCATCCTTCTCCAGAAAAAGATAAGTTAGGCATGATGGTTTTCTGTAAAGGATAGCACAAAATAAAATAATGTGACATAATTCTCAATTGGTATCACAAATAAAAAAATTCAAAAATTGAAAGAATCACGTTAACATGACAAAATTATAAGAAATATTAAGGTAAAATTATAGATAAAATCAATATTAAATAAGAGAAGAAATTAAGAAAATATTTTGGCATAACAACATCATACAACTTTCTAAATATATATATAAAAATATAATTGAAAAGAAGAAAATAAAGAGAAGTTTTTACTCTCTCAAATTAGCTTTCCTCTATTATACCTTCGTCTTCTTTCTTTTTCGTATCCTCTCCACCTCTCTGTAACTTTTTTCTCTCCGTAACTTTTCTTCAACTTTTCTTTACTAACCAAGTATTTTTATTGGACGCTGAGTCATTTCATTCTTTTTTTTTGTTACATCCCTATACTTGCATCACTTAAATTACATTACCCTAATTGTAAAAGCTTGGTAATTGTGGCTTGGAGGAGGTGTTCCACGTGGCCCCTCCTTGCCGTATACTATATTTTTTTATTTTTTTTATTATTATTATTTTTTAAATATACATCATTAAAATTATATGACGAATAAAATCTATATACAATTATTTAACTATTCTTAAACACTTTTTTTTTAAAAAATTCATATGATATAGTATACATATAAATATTATAAATCAAGAATAATATACACCCTAAAGTTATTTTAATTTAGCTTTAAATTGTTTGTGACCTAATAAAATTATTATTTGTTCTTAGTAGCTTGTCCCATAAAAAAATAATTAATTTATTATTATTATTATATTGTTTTTTTAATTTTTTTATTCGATTATTACATTTTACACACCCCTGTTAATCCTACAAAGAAATTTGGGTGAGAAGCAAAGCATGTGAGAAGAAAATGAATGAATAAAATCGGCAAGAAAAACACTCTTTGTTAGTTTCCCGTTTAGGCCGAGATGACCAGGATTAGATAGCACCGTTGGCATTCCAATCCATAGTCACATCCACATCACTGCATTTTCACTTTCTAAAAACAATGCTATTGCACAATGGTCGTACATACATCTGCAATTAAAAAATGAGAAGTGGATTAAATTTTTTATTTTATTTTCTGCGTACGGATAACACAGTTTATTGCTCCACTTTGTTGGCTGGTCGCATGGAGTGTATTGTACAACCGTTTCACCATAGATATTTCCTTAATATTCATGCCACGTGTACGTTCTAGATACCTCTTTGCACAATCTGGCAATCCTCGTGCTACCGTCTTCCCCAATAGCACACAACAAAACTTCCAGCAGGGATCACTAAATTTATATGAACCCGGCCCATGAAATCTTTCACTGATCCCTGTAACATCCCGAGCGTTGACGAAGGCGGGGAATGATCGCCGGTGCAAAGAGGCACGGACAAGGAGCGGCTCCTGACAGGCTTCCAGCAGGGGGTTGCATGCATGAATGAATCGAATCGACACACGAAATAGAGGGATTCCAAAAGACTGTGCAGGTATGAGACTGCATAGTTTGGGATAACTTATACGAATTAATTGGTACTACCTATTCTAACAAGATGCATCTTCTTTTCGGTAGCCCGGGACGAAAGAACTACACAGTTAAGCGTGCTTGACTTGGAGCAATTCTGGGATGGGTGACCTCTTGGGAAGTTTTCCCAGGAAGTATGCGAGTGAGGAAAACGCACACTGAAAAGTCTCGTGTTAGTATGTGGGGATAGTCATTGATTCTTGAAGCGGCCGGGCGTTACAAGTGGTATCAGAGCAGGGTCTCTCTTCCAGTACGGTGTTGTTCGAGGACGAACCAGGCGGAAGCTGGTGGGCATAAAATGTAACACCCCGTGTATACCCAATTTGTTAACATGTTTTAATTAATATGCGGAAAAACTTTTTCTTAAATTCAATTATGACGTCATTATAATTACCAAGTTACACGAAAGCTTACTTTATCTGCAACATTCTCCAATGAACTCTCAGTATCCAAAGGACCACAACCATAGGCCCTCACAAAATCACAACCTATTTCAAGATATAAAGGCAATTAATAAATATACTCGTTTACGACATTCTTTTATATAATATCTTTTACGTAGGCACACCAACTCAAGGTGGGAGGAACTACGTCCACTCCCTAAGGTCCCTTAACCTTATAACATCACTTACAAGTACCATAGAGTCTATAATTCATTTCATTGAAGAATATTCCAAAGAATTCAACTCTATTTACGAATACAACAACAAACTTCGCTTACCATTTTTAAAAATGCAGTTGCAGATATTTACCAAATATTCTGATATTTTAATATGCTAAACTAGACATCACAAGCTTTCCAAAGACATATTTTATGTCTCAATCGGAGTTGTATAACTCCGGTTATGATTTTCGCAAAGTGACTACTTCAAACTGAATTTTCGGCAATCAAGACGTGACTTCAAACTAACTCTGAGATCAATCCACTTATGAAATGGCTACTAAATCTTACAGGGTTGTATCCCTATGTTTTAGTTACACATAGGTCCAAACGGCACTCGATTTGGAGCTCTGTAGCTCAAGATATCGAATTTTTACCGAAACAAGTTTGTTGCTGTCTCAATATTCGAATATTTCCAACTAAATATCCAGATATTTCGCGACAGAATGCAGTTTTGCATTTCGCGAGATACCCTTCCCAAAGGTGGTTCATTTACCTATTACAGAGGCTTAGACACGCGCTTCTAGGTGTGTCTACCCTTACCCAAGCCCCATTTATCATCTTTAATTCATTGCATGCATCAGAGCTCCATTTATATCTAAAAGAATCAAGATCAGATGAAGATACTTACCCTAGGCTCTCAAAATAGCGGTCAGAGATGCTTCACCTTCACAACTCCGAATCACAGCTCCAAGAACTCCCAAAATCAGCAACCCTAACTCAGCCCAAAACTGATCCTCACCCTCACAAGGCTATTTCACACACTCCTACGGTGTTTAGATGAAGAATCAAGGGAGAAAATGATCCCTTGACTCACAAAAGAGAGAGAGAAGGCGATGGAAAATTGGAGATGTAACGCCTGGCAACTTGCATGGATTAACGACTGTCCCCACACACTAACACGAGACTTTTCAGCGTGCTTTGTCCTCACTCGCACACTTCCCGGGAAAACTTCCCAGGAGGTCACCCATCCCAGAATTGCTCCAAGTCAAGCACGCTTAACTGTGGAGTTATTCCGATCCGGGCTACCGAAAAGTAGATGCATCTTGTTAGTATAGGTAGTACCAATTAATTCTTATAAGCAATTCCCAACTGTACTGTCCCATACCAGCACAGTCTCTGGAATCCCTCTCTTTCCGGTGTTATTCGATTCATTCATGTACCCCCATCGCTGGAAGCCTGCCAGGAGCCGCTCCTTGTCCATGTCCTTGCGCACCGGCGATCACTCCCCGCCCTCGTCAGCGCCCGGGATGTTACATGCCCACCAGCTTCCGCCTGGTTCGTCCTCGAACCACACCGTACTGGATGAGAGGCCCTGCTCTGATACCTCTTGTAACGCCTGGCAACTTGCATGGATTAACGACTGTCCCCACACACTAACACGAGACTTTTCAGCGTGCTTTGTCCTCACTCGCACACTTCCCGGGAAAACTTCCCAGGAGGTCACCCATCCCAGAATTGCTCCAAGTCAAGCACGCTTAACTGTGGAGTTATTCCGATCCGGGCTACCGAAAAGTAGATGCATCTTGTTAGTATAGGTAGTACCAATTAATTCTTATAAGCAATTCCCAACTGTACTGTCCCATACCAGCACAGTCTCTGGAATCCCTCTCTTTCCGGTGTTATTCGATTCATTCATGTACCCCCATCGCTGGAAGCCTGCCAGGAGCCGCTCCTTGTCCGTGCCCTTGCGCACCGGCGATCACTCTCCGCCCTCGTCAGCGCCCGGGATGTTACAGGAGAGAACCTGATCTGCCGTCAGGTCACGTAGGAAAAATAAAAGTGTCTAGGGTTTCGGCCTAAGTGTCGTATTTATAGCCCACCTCAATAACATCACGCAGTATTAACTCTGGTAGATCCGCTTATCATTTTAATCCCAAACTTGGGGATCTGAACCTACTCATTTTTCTAAGATTTATCATATTTTTTTATTTAATTTTTGTAGCACCTTTTCGGTACGCGCTTTTCCATAGCCAGTATCAATTCTGGCATCGGTTCTCATTATTTTTCCCTGAAACTCGTTTTAATAGTCCTACATAATTTTCTAGTTAATTCATATTTTTATTATAATTTTCCGAGATACTTCTTCGGTACACATTTATACCGAGGAGCAGAACCAGTATCTGCACTTTTCGCCCGAAAAGTGACTAAAAAACTGATCTTACTCAGCTTTTTCTTACATGCACCCAATAAACCATTAAGAGTCAGCTTGCATGCATTTTAATTGGGCAGAATTGCCACCCTAATCTTCACCCCTTTGAGCGCCTAAGAGAGAGAGTGATGTAATACAAATTCTGATCTTTGATCTATTTTAAAACCAGCCAACTCAACTCCATTTTTTTTGCACCTTCAAGCGCTGATTGAGCAGAGAAAGATCTCACCATTCTTCAACCTCTTTCTCTTTGATACAAACCTTAACCTTAGTGACTAGAGACTCCAAAGAAAAAACAAGACATTGCATTTTCGTCCCCTGACTTCTCATGACCGTGTGTACCCTTGAAAGCATACAAAAGAAAATCTAAAGATTTTATTCTCTTCCAATCTTTGTTCTCCTAGAAACCGTAGGCCTTGGAAAATAAATATCATTTGTCTAGATAATTTCCTTCCTCCCTTGGTGCGCACAGCCATCGTTTGAAGAGCTGAGTTGCTGCTCCTTTGTTCAATTTGGTTTTCTTTATGTGCTGTAAAAAGGTAGGCACAAAATCTCTCTTCTTTTTCCTCTGTTCCAAACCGTGATGCATGCCTAGGGAATGGCCCTTTTATTTATTTTTGGCTCTTTTAGATTCTGCCAGTTTCTATCCTTAGATTTTAGATTGAAAATATAAAGAAAATGAACCTTGAAATGCTCTTTTAATAAAATTCGGGGCTGTGTTAGTGTATCTAAAATTGTTAAGAATTTAAATAAAGAGGACTGTATGTTTAGACTCCTCTAGTAGCGCACCTTTATGAAGTAGTCGGGTTTTGGAATAATTATCTCTAATGATTTGTGTAGATAAAACCGATTCTGTTTTAGTAAAATTTGATATGAGCCAAGCCCTATTCTAAATTAAAATACAGCATGTTGTTAGGCTGCCCTCCACACACCCTTGTCTTGTTAAATTAAATTTCGAACATATGTCTTGAGCCTTTATATACTTAAAACCTATTCTGTTTTGAGCCTAGATGTGTACTAAGTCCCATTTAAACTATATAGACAGCATGGTAATATGCCTCTTTGCACACCTTGGAGTAGAAAAGAAGAAATTGCATAATACTTTCTTGAGTACCTTTTATGTGCTAAAAACCGATTCTGTTTGGGCTTGATTAAAGTCACTGTTTAACGTTGGTAAAGAGTAAATTGAAGTCATAAAATTCTTGGGGAGAGAACATTGATGGCCGAATGGGGTACTAGAGCTTTTAAGATTGGAAAATTTGTTGGTAATTTATAGGAATGGCGGGAACGTATTCTGATTTTGTTGCACTGTATATTAGGTGCGCAAAGCCCTTGAATTTTGGATTATACGCTCTGCTGCCTGGTAGATTAATTGTGACGTGTGAGGTAAGTGTCTGGTGACATTACATTTTGTGACTGCTAGCTGGAGCACGAATTGTGAACGTTGCTCTCATGTTCAGATTTGGTTTCTGCTTAGATTTGAAGTGTTGTATACTCTGTTTTAATTATTCTGCAGCATCTTGATATTGAATCCATAAGCTATATGAAATCTTGGATATTATCTAGTCATGCATGTGCATTCATAATTTTTATCTGTATGTTGCGTGTGACCCATGACATAACATACATGCACAAGTTCCATGTTTATAACTGAAAATGTTTTCGAAAACTATGCATACATTTGAGCACGCATCATGTAGGCATCCCTTTGGTACCAGGGTCTTGGGACAGCTGGCTTCAGTCCGCATAGGTCGCAGTTGGAACGCTCTTGAGGAGCCACTAAGGGAACTCCACTGTGCTTGTTAGTATGTGCACCGTAGTGCTATTAACGTACTCTTGGCGTTATTTACGCATCTTGACTAGTAATCTTGGCATTATATACGCAATATGATAATGCTTAGTATCTGTCGGAATTATCTTGATGATGCGGCTGTTTTGTAATTCTGTATCTAGTTAGTATTGTTGCATTATTGGTTTTGTTATCAAACTACGATGATTTTTCTCACCCCTTTGGGGCTGCTATTTTTATAAAATGGCAGGAGGACGCAAAAGCATTTGAAGGCGTGATTATATGGATACTTGCTGTAATTGCTGCTGTTTGAACTTGTTGCTGTTACTGTTTTATTTGATGGATGACTGTATATTTTTTAGGAGTTTGGATTACTGTTGAACTATGGTTTTATTGTTGTTTTAAGACTGTTATGATCAGCAAGTATTTTTAGAAACAAATTCTAGAAACGTTTTGCGAAAATAATTTCTGATGTTTTATTAAGTGCTGATTTACAAACAGTTTTGCGAGCACTTTGCGAGTTGTGTTTCAAAGGGCAAACGACCTCCGATTTGATATTATTTTATATGCACGCGCAGCCCCAGATGTCCTCTTTCTATATAGCAAAGAATATTTTTGTACACTGTTAAACCTGATTTTATACGAATTTTCCAAGACAGCAAGGTTTGACAGGAAATTAACGTTTTCAGCAAGATAAGAAATTTTGATGGTATACTCTGATTTTTGTAAAGAACCCGATTTCAATTATAAGTTTTAATTAGCGACATCAAAACAATTGTCAGTCTTTAAAACAAGTCGAAAGAACTCTAATTCCGCTTAGCAAACAACTCTCTTGGATGCATACAAGGGAGGGTGTTACAAGACTATTTGTAGGCTAAAAGTTGAATTTCTAAAACTGCAATCCTAAATAGTCATAAACACAATTAAAACCACTCTTAATTACAAAAAAATAACGATTGACTCTTAAACTCCATAACTGCTAATCTTATGACTCATAAATTCCATAACTGCTAACCTTATATATATAGATTTATATTTCTACACTTGTTGTACGTGCAGCAATCAAATACTTCTCATATATATACTTGAAAGCATTAATACAGAGAATCATAACCATACATAGGATGAAAACATTAAATATGAGGAATTATAATCATACACCTGTCGTTGTTGTACGTAAAACGACTGTAGAAATGACTTTACCCAATATATATATAGGTCAGGATCATTTTACACCAGTGTAAGTTACACTCTCAATCTTGTCCGTTGATCATACTTATATCTAAGGGCTATAATTTTTTAGTAATGTGAGCCATTGGATACAAGTGGATCAATGGTCAAGATTGAGTGTAAGACTTCTAACTCTTACACTGGTGTAAGAATATCCTGCCCATATATATATATATATATATATATATATATATATATATATATATATGAATATATATATATATATATATATATATATATATATATATATATATATATATATATATATATATATATATATATATATATATATATGGCATATATATATATATATATACATATATATATATATATATATATCATATGTATATATATATATATATGTATATATATATATATATATAGGAGATATCATTTTAAATGAGATAAGTTTATATCCTTTTAGATCATAACCGTTGATTTCCGTCCATCAACGGTAATAATCTATTGGTCAAACTTAATGGACCAAATTTATTATTAATTAATTAATAATTTTAATTCAATAAATTATAACTCTTGATGGATGGAAATCAACGGTTAGGATCTGAAAGGATATAAACTTATATCCTTTAAAAGGATAGATGTTTTTTCATATATATATATATATATATATATATATATATATATATATATATATAGGGGTAAACATTTCTCAAGCATCTTGAGATAAGTTTATCTCCAGCTAGTCCCAAAACAACGTCATTTTGATTAATAAAGGTTATTTATGTAATTTTAGGCGAATTAATGAAGGGTGTTTCAGTAAAATGTATATGATATAAAAATAAATAAAATTACAATAACACCCTTCATTAATTCACCTAGAATTACATAAACATCCTTCATTAATCAAAACGACGTAGTTTTGGGGCTAACTGGAGATAAACTTATCTCAAGCTGCTTGAGAAATATTTTTCCCATATATATATATATATATATATATATATATATATATATATATATATATATATATATATATATATATATATATGGTTCATCATTTTGGAATTATCCAATTCGATTCCGACAAAGACAATACTGAGAAAGATTGAACATATACTCTCACCTCACCTACTTAGTTTCTTGACCATTTGACATTATATTTTATAGTATAAGAAAGGAAAAAGTGAGTGTCTTTTAAAACGATGTAAAGATGTGTCATTTTAAGTGAGAGAAAGAGATAGATAAATGAGGAGACATAGTGGACACACAAAAAAATGTGGATCCTATTTCTTCTGTGAGAATGAAATGATATAAGTTATGTCATTGGTCAAACATTTTATTCCTATAAGAAATTATGCACAAATCTTATACAAAGGGTATTAGTTTGGTAAAGTTTTTTTTCAACGTTAACTTGGAAATTCAAAGCAGTGTCATTAAAGTTGGATCAGATTGCTTCCATAAAAAATCTGACAACCGATCGGTTCGATCTAATCGGTAATGTTTGGGAATTGGTATGAAAATGAAATAGATGAACTAATTATGAACCGAATTTAAAAATGAATTTTTCATTAAATGATGGTAATTCAATTGGTGTATGGGACTATGGGAGTTGAGCAGATAAGAACATATGTTCAATCTTCCCTAATAATATCTTCGGTAGGGATTTAAAGCTTAAATTTTGAACCCACTCCAAATAACATTGCATCTCGTGAAGAATATCTGATTTATAAAAAAAATGAATTTTTCAATTGATATGGAATGATCGAAACTCAAACTTCCTGATAGATAAGTGACAATTACCACTACGTCAAAGTCAATTGTTGTTCATAATGTTGAATTATTATATGGGTTTGGTTTTGTCTTTTTAAAGGATAAATAATTGTGTCCTTTTAAATAAAAAAAATACATTATAAAAATTTATGGGGAAAAAGTTTGTATTTTTTAATTTATATTTAAAATAAAAATACTAGTTTTTATTAAAACAACCATCATTTAAAAAGATAAATATTTGATTACCAAAAAAAAATAAGACAAATATTTTTCCCTTATTATATATATAATATCATATTTTATAAATTCGATTCAATCTATTCAATTCGACAGCCATCAATTGAATAAAGAACCAATTGATTTATATAATAGTCGTAGAGATGGAAATTCAAGTCGACAAAACATGAAATTGATACAGATATTTTACAAATTTGAATCGGTTTAAACCTTTAACACGAACACAACCTGCTTATTTTGCAGGTTTATAAGACACGGCACGAATAACTTACAGACTCATAATATATCACTTATTATGCGGGTTAGCACGATGCGATATAACACCAATAACCTGTTTACGACGCGACACAATACGAAATTTTTTGGGTCAATTTTCGCTAACCCAAAACCAAACACAACACAAATTTGAAAATGAATTGATCCAAACATAATTTTTTTGTGTCTGTTTGTATCGTGTCAACGGTCATATTAAAAATTGTCATACTTAATTGCAAGTATAATTTGTTTGGGGTTGCAATATACCTCTATTGGAACTACTGGTGTTAAATTGGGCAAGCCCAGTCCATTTTGACTAACCTGTTACAAGTTGTTTAAATGTCGTCGGATTCATATTAACCGAATATGGTTTGGATTAACAAATTGTTATCCCAACCGGGCCATCTACGGGTTATGGCTTTATGGGCTATGTGCTAATTATTTTATCAATATTTCCTTTACTTATTTATATAAGTAGAGTTTAAAAATATTAATTTTAAACAATTTATTTAATTGATTTGAAATAAAAAAAGTAAATTTATTTTAATTAAAAAATTTAAAATTTATTTATTTTTCTTTAAAATAATATTTAAGTAAATCTAAAGAAAAGAAACAATAATTACAATAGTTAATTATAACATTTTCAAGTTTGCAGGCTAGCTCGAGCCATTATAGGTAAAGCCCAACATCAGGAGAAAAGTTAATATAGACCAGGTGCAGTGCACCTTTTACCAAAAGTGCAAAAAAATTAGGACATGGAAGGAAATAAGTAAAATAATAAGGATAAAATTGTCATAAAATTTTTCTTATTTGGGAAAATGGAACACTAAATAAAAATGCACCCGGTGCATATGAATTTTTCTCCAACATCAGACTAGGCCTAATGATGTTGGGCCAATGTATTTTTCAATTTTTTTTATCTTGATCTGTTGATTGCAACATTGCATAGCTTGGAAAGGCGTGTGTCATTTTAAATTATACAATTTATGTTTTTTCATA
>JAVKPL010000504.1:0-14678 GCA_032173675.1 Gastrolobium villosum
GTGAAAACAGGAAAAATATAACACATACACATTCCAAATGAGAGTATGGAATTTTGCCCGATAACATCTCCAGCACAGTGCATCCCAGACTCCATATATCTGCCGGAAGCCCATAACCTTTGTTCTTTCCTTTTACAACCTGCATGTCCCAGATTAAGAATCAACAGTTATGCTATCAAGAAATCAGAAGATGGAACACCCCAAAAGGGAAGAATTTTGGAAAGTTTAAGGTTTCTAGTTTCAAAAGTGAAGGGATGTTTCTTTTCGAACATGAAATGGTTGGCAATGAATTCTTGAAACAAAATATGCATAATTACATTGATCAAGCCATGTGGCAATTAAATGGGACAAAGCAAAAGAGAAGAGTAAAAATTCAACCCTCCATAGTTTCGTTGTTTCAGCTTCTCTAATAACCCTATTAAGAAAGTGTAACAAGATCTAATTTTTGGGTTGTAATAATTTCCTTGGGTTCTAGGTGGGAACCACCACCAACTTCACAGAAAAGTGAAAGCATTTAGAGTTTTAGATGAGTAGCATGTTAAATGCATACAGTTTATGATAAATGTATGACAATTTAATTTCATTTAATAATGTGTTCAGTCCTCACGCCGAAGAAGTGGTGTTGTAAACTCAATAAATTAGAATAGTTGAACCATTATTCAGTATTTCTCTTCAGAAGTTAAGACTGAAGGCAAACGATTGCAAAAAAAAAAAAAAAAGACTTAAGGCAGACCTCAGGGGCCATCCAAAATGCTGTCCCCTTGCATGATTTAACATCATTCAGTTTGGTGGCCTGAAAACAATTCAGAAAAGCAATATCAGAAAATGGAAATGATAAGTAATTGAACATTATTTAGATATCTAAAATTGAAATTACGATATTCAAGAAATGAAAGAAGACTAGAAAAGAAGCATAAACTGAGGAAGGTACCTTTGCCAATCCAAAATCTGCAAGCTTGACAGATCCACTTGCATCAACCAATATATTTGCACATTTAATATCCCTTAAATTGGGGAAAATATAATTAGATTATATGTACAAAGATTGCTTCATCCTAATTACATAACTGATACAGGAACACAAAAAAGAAGATGTTAAAGAAATCATGAGCTTAACCCAAAGAAAAAAGTCTACCCATTAAAATTTCCCAAACGGAAAACCTCACATGCATTGTAATTTTGTAATCATTCAACCTCTTACCCTTACCATAGTCTGATGTGGATGAACATGATTTTCCTTCTTTAATCATTATAAAATTCAAATCCAAAGCTCAAAGTAATCAATAGCTGAAAAAACCTAATACGTCGTTCACAAATACTAGACTACATATTAGCATCAAAATTATTTGTTTGGGGCAAGAAAAGAATGGCAATGACAATAATTGGATGAGAAATCTTTTTATTCCCTTAGATACCTTTCTTCTTTCAACTCTTTCCTCAACTCTCTTCTTTGGCCCAAAATATTAAACAGTTAACAGTCCTCAGATATCAGCAACAAGCATTCCGAGCAATGAAAATGTAATGATATTTGCCCAAACAAGAAAAAGAACAGGACTAAATAACAAGAATAAAAGGAAGTTGTTACGATTCGATTAAACAAGGTGTGGGAAAGAAGTAGATGTAGGAGAATATAGCCCAGTGCTGAGTCAGCAAGAAGTTTGTTAATAGAGAAGGTTCCCAAAGTTGGTAAACAATATTCAGTTAGAGGTTTAAAGGTGGAGGGAAGTTGGTTGCTTAAATAGGGGAATAGGAATGAATTCTGATCATCTGGGAAAATCAAATTGGGCATTGGGCTGGGAGAGCTCTGAGTCTCTCAAATACTCAGAAATTATCTTTTCGTTTTCTCTTGTATTTTCCCACCATTATTTCAGTTTCTATCATACAGATTGTAGGATCAATATCATGTACTGGAATGGGCTGAGTTGTTATTGATTCAGCTTCAATCAATACAATTTCTATTCATTTTCCTTGAAACCTTTGTCCATTGTGTTTGGGTTGTAACAGAAGTCGTTAACAAAGTATTTATAGACAATATGCCAAAGTGAAAGTCCATTTGAAGCAAGAAAGCAATAACCATATACGGGACTCCTGTCAGCATTGATCTAGAAAAGGGAACCACATCATATGATTCAAGACCAGGAATACCACAGAAAAGCAGAAGTAATACATACAAAAAGGAAAGCAAACAAAATATTAAAATAAAAATATAATCTGTAGTCACCTGTGAACCACATTCCGATCATGAAGATACTTCAAACCATGCAGAATCTGTCTTGTATAGGCAGATACTTGGGAATCTCGAAGAGTATACCTCCGATAGAGGCTTGCAAGGGAGCCTTTGGTTACAAGCGCAAGAAAGATATACAGCGTTGACTCATCCTGCATACATACCAAGAAAAGTGTAAAGTATAAATCACATTTTGAATAATTTTGAATCATAAGCTTATTCAGTTAGATGTGAAAATATCAACAATGAAGCTTTCCCCCCACACAAAAATGAAAATAATAACAGAAAAATATTGCACAAATAGTTTAGTTCCTGGTGTTTTGAAGTTTTACATGCTTAGTTACTGCAGCCATGTGGATCCTTTGTCATACAAAAATTAGACTACATTTCATGGCCTATCCTGACATCATGTCCTGACTCTAACCAAGACATTCCACTTATAGCCAACACATTGAAAAAAGCTGGAGATGTGTAACCTATTACATTAGACATGATCTATATCGGCAACTTTCCACATAGACTCAACAATGGTAAACAACAAGAAAATATCAAATTGAACATAACAGGAAAAGAAAAGACAAGACAAGAAGAAAGTACCATTTCTGTGCCATGGTATTGAACTATATTCTCATGTTCGAACTGACTCAAAAGTGCAATTTCCTGAGAGGGAAGAGAAAGCAAAATGTGAGAAAAATAAATATATTTGGAGAAACATGAAGGAGACAGTAACCTCTCAAGCGATTATGAAGTATTGCACAAGATAGCATAATGTTTACGCAAGGGAACTTTTTTTTGTTTTTCATTAAAGAATGTTAATATTGGAAAAGAAAAGTATGAAAAAAGAAGTTATAAAGCATTAAAACTGTAAGCCCATCACCTGTTCCAGTTGATAGACACTTTGCTTTCCCTGATTCCCTTGATCAAGCAGTGAAACTTCTTTTACAGCAAAAAAGAATCCATCGCTACAGTGACAGTTAGAAGATACAAACATGTTAGTTAGTAGATATCACTTGCATAACATAATATAGATGACTAAAACACCGGTACAATCATCACACTGAGTAAAGCTTTGCTCTTGAGCTTTGTAGAGAAAAAAAATCCAAAAGAAGCAGCAATTTGAATGGAAAACATTGGATGATAATTTATGCCCTATTGTAAGCAGCTTAGGAAGATGCCAAATTAAAAAATAACAGGTCTGCTTGAATTTTGTTTCCAAAAACAATTTTTTCATTTTCAGAATTAAAATAAAAAGCCTGTTTGATAAAAAAGTGTGTTTTGACTTTTAACTTTCAGAATGAAATAACGGGTCTGTTTCTACTTTTTAGTTTTTAGAATCATGTTAGAGAAATATTTGCGTTGTCTCTGTTTTATGTTTTGACTATTCACTTTCAAAAAAAAAAAACACCAATTTTATTGACTACTCTACAAAATAGTTTCAAGAACAAAAAAAGCAGACCACAATCAAACAGGTCCAACCTTTTGAGGCTTTTGGTTTTGACAAAAAAGTGGCAGTGAACAGCAATTACAAATCACATTATCCTTACCCTTGCAAAATATAGCTCCCTTAGCTCATTAAATTTTCTCTACAGTTCTCATTTACTATGGTTTTAAATACATTCACATTGGCTATTCAACTTGAAGCCAGAGTACCACTGCATCAATTTCATGCAGTGGCCAAATCAACAACCTAATTCACTATTCAATTAAGGGGAAACACAAGTCCAGCGAAGCTCATATACATTTCCTAATCAGTATGAGCAATAGAAGACTTGCATTATTGCATTTCAGAAATTATCTTTATTAGTAAAAGGCTACTAGCTAAGTTTATTAAAACCCCACATCAGAGGGACACCTTTGAGGCAAAGAACTGTCAAAGGTTTAGAAGAATCTAGGAAATTTAGCAAAGAAAAAATAAAGCAATAGAAAGGTCACACCCTTCAAAATTATGGTTTTCATCTCACATCGGACGGATAACACTGGACACATAAGTATGAACCCTACACATAGAACAAAGGGTGGCTGTCATCATGCTCTTTTTCAGCAGATTGTTGACCAAAGAAAATTGACTTAACTGGTCATCCACACAGAAAGTTACATTTCATGGTGACTGCATTTTGAAGCTTATAAACATGGGTATTGAAGGAAATCACACAATGCAAACAATCCGTTCTAACTCTTAACGAAGTATTAAACTATTAATGAAACGAATTTGAAGGGTTCAAAAGCCCTTGTACTCCTATTCTGGCCAAAAATTACACTGTTTTATAAGGAAAAGAAATGAAGTAATTGATAATATTATCCGATGTGCAAAATATTTTCTAAATAACCCCTCCTGCCCCCCTAAAAAATGATCTGTTTCAGGATACAAACTAACATTTTCTGAGTAGTTAGTTCAACAGACATTTACCTGTCAGATTCAACTAGCTCACCCCATTTCTTATTCAACTCAATTTTTACGATTAGTTATTATTTATTTTGAAAATAAGCTTTTGAGAGAATAAATGTTGGTAAAGTAGAAACAAGTGTATTTCTTCCCTCCTCTTTTTCACTAGACAGAAAATCTTCACTAGATACATTGAAAGTCATAACATCGCAAAGCCTTGCCTAATTTATTATCATATCCAAACCCACCCAGCAATATTCTTGAACTAACCTTCCCAGTCCTAAACAACCGAAGCATTAGCCCCAATAATAAGGGGAAAAAAAAGGAGAAACACACGTACAAGCTAATGTAAAACCATTTATAACTCACCCTCCAATAAAAATTTTGGGAAAAGATATTGGAACAACCAATTATTGTTACCACCAATCAATTTTACCGTTACATCGATTATGTTGATCCAACGATTATGTTTATTTCAATCTTTATATGATTATGATTCCTCATATTTAATACTTTATATTTATTTTCACTTTATGATTTCCCATATTTAATTTCAAATTAAATATGGGGAATCATAACCATGAAAAGATGGAAATAAATATAAACTTTGATCAATATAATATAATCGATCTAACGGTGAAATTGATTGGCAGTAACATTGTTAATAACGCTAAATTGGTTGTTACAATATCTTATCCCAATAATTTTTATTTTTATTTTTTAAATATGGACAGGTCAAGCGGAAAGGAGAAAGGAAAACTGAACGGTATTGATTCAACTTACTCAGAAATCCCTTCATAGACTGAGCCAAACGAGCCGCGCCCCAAAAGGTCACCCTTTTGCCATCTGCCGGGGGTAATAATACGCCTGATTCTCCCGTTAGGAGATATATTATTAGACCTAGGATCCGTGGCAGTGCTAGAAGAATCATCTTCATTTGACGTACTAAACGAACACGATCCTGAAAGCTCAGCAACAATTTCCGCTATCCTTGCAGCATTATCCACTCTCTCTTCCTCTTCTCTCTTCGGATTCACCCCACCAACTTCCCCTTCTTCTTTCTCCGCTGCTTCTCTCGGTACATCCCCTTCATTTCCGGAATCGTCAAATGGCACCCCTTCAGCTTGCGGAGCAAAATCCCTCAAAAGGTCCCAAGTGGAGCACTCGTTATCAACAACCTGAACCCTCACCCCTGGTGGCGGCTTAAGCATCGGGGGACGAACCCCCTTTATACCGCCGCCGCTGCCACTTTCCGTGCAACACACGGTAGTCTCAGCAGGCTCGTCTCTAACCCTAACCCTAACCCTCTCTTCAAATTTATCACCCCAATCACAACCCTCTGCTACGTTACTTTCCTCTTTTACCTTTGGTTCTTCCTTCTCCTGACTATCCAGCTCGGCGAGCTTCAACCTTGGAAGAATATCGGAAGAGGATCGAACCTTCATGGCCTCCCATGCTGCCGCGGGAATAGCGAAGTCTTCTGGCCCCGAGAGCCCCAAACTCCTGCAAATTCGATCGAACTCACCCTCGATTCCCTCAATTCGGAAGCTGGTGCGGTGGTAGAACTCCATGGATCGAGTGTAGAGCGAGCCGGAGGAGGAGGAGGAGTCGTCGAGCGAGGAGGAAGACGATACGGCGTCGTACTCGTAGTGCTTGTGTGCATTGCGTCGCTCGAGCTTGGGTTTTCTTCGGAGCTTCTTAGCATCCATGGTGTTAGTTTGCTTGCTATGTCCGAAAATCCGAAGTAGATGATGCATGGAGAATTAAATATAAATCCATCTAAAACTAATAAACAGAAATAGGATCAAGAATTCATAAGCTGCTTTTGAAATTGAATGAAAGCTATTCGACCTTTGAAGAGAATTGAAGAAAATAAGAAGGAAAATGTTATGATTCTCTCTTGGTCTCGGGTGTAAAATTAGAAACCTTGAGACGAGAGAGAAAGTAAACGGAGCTGACCAACCATATAGAACGGGGAAGAAGAATAAGCAATGGTTGAAGAAAGACTGAACACGACTGGTAAACGCCGTTGAACTGGAAAGTGGAAACAGAAAACGCGGTGACACATGGACCACCAACACATGACTCGGATTGCTCCGCTGCCATTTTTATTTTATTTTTTATCTATGTGGATTTTCTTTTTTTTTAAATATATACGTGCACACGCTGCGAATACCTTTTCCCGGAAATAATTATTTTTTAACTTTGTTTTTACAATTACTTTTTTATTAATAATTATTTGACTCGTCTATATGTCTTGTATTAATAAATAGAGAAACTTAATGTGACCAAATATTATTATTTTGATTATTTTTCTGATTTTGGTATCTTTTCATACATATTTGGGTTAATAACAATGGGGAATATTAATCTTATGAGTAGCTATCTTATGCTATGCTATGGATAGAATCCAAAAGGGATCCATTATTAAAAAATAAAAACAAAAAAAAATGTGATTTGTGAAGTGAGATAAAATGAGATAATTATCTCATGTAAAAGCAGTATTTCCAACAATAACAATTCATGTTTTAAAGATGAGAAGTTGAGTTATGAACAGAACTATTTATAGATCGGGTTAAAAAGGGGTTGTTCCGTCATTGTGTCGACAGAGCAAAACTTTTATAAGTGTTAACCCTTAGAAGGGTTTAAACGTTATTTTCTATACTGAATAAGGAAAAATTATTTATCATTTTTAATGACATAACTTATATCCTTTCACTCTCATAAAAAAATGGGACCCACACATTTATTTTTTTGTCAACTCTCTCC
Organism: Gastrolobium villosum; assembly: GCA_032173675.1. Classification (NCBI taxonomy): domain Eukaryota; kingdom Viridiplantae; phylum Streptophyta; class Magnoliopsida; order Fabales; family Fabaceae; genus Gastrolobium; species Gastrolobium villosum. The sequence continues at coordinate 7,380 of JAVKPL010000504.1, forward strand.
TCTTTTATCTATCTCTTTCTCTCTCTTAACATGACACAACTTACATCTTTAAAATGACACACACTTAACCCATTGAATAAATAACAATGTTGTGTTCCATGTCAAAAACTGTTATAACATGTAGATATATATATATATATATATATATATATATATAATTTTGGAAGAGCCGCTCCCGAAAGGGTCTAACGGAGCTCGATGGGGATTAGTCTTTGGTTATAGTCGGAGAATACCTTTGAATTTATTCAAAAAGAAAATTTAATATTTTAAAAAAAAATTTGTATTTAGTTTGAGTGATAACAGTTTATTTTTGAACAATAAAGTAGTCAAATAATTTTTTAAAAATTTCATCCATTTAACTAGTCAATTATGGTCAGAATAGAGTTATTACAAAATAAATTATAACATTTGATGTCTACGAAGACAATTTTTACAAATAAACGTATCTACACAACATGCGGTACAAACTAACGTTTTCTCTTCGGAGGTAGCTATTCATTTTTTTTAGTAGATTGGTATACATTTTAACCATGATATGTTAGATATTATATGGATTATGTTTTCAATCTTATTTATTTGAAGTTCAGTTTGAATCGATGGAAGAGGAAACATGCATTATATTGTAAATGAAGAATATTGGATCCATGTATTGTTCAGCATCATAGGTTACCTTCGTACATGCACTAATTATATGGCTACATGGGAATTTGAATGCTTGAAACTTGCCGCACTGACATTTCCTCTCACTCGTGTTAACCCATAATGTATCGTCGTCATCAACTTCAAATATGGTATGCGTTATATCATACTCTCGAACACGTTGTGATGTACCCCTTTCTCCATTCTTTGTCATGGCCTCACTAATTACACTAGAAAAATATTTTTCGTTCTAGGCATCTTTATAGGCTTTAGTCCTTCTTTTGACAAAGTAATAGACCAATCAACTGTACGTGCATTTGACCAAAGCAGTGATGGGCATGTTTCGTGCTCCTTTCAAAACCCTATTGACTGATTCAAATAAATTAGTGGTTATATGGCCATATCTTCGTCCATTCAAATCATAACTTTGAGTTCGTTTCTCTTTCATAATGTTCATCATCCTTACAGCCAATTTCGGAGTAGTGTTGCAGAACTCGACCTACAGCACGTCAAAGTGGATTTTATTTAGAATATTTCTTACGAAAAAGACACATCGACACAAAATTAGCAATCACATCAGGTGGCATGCGTATTGTTTAACGTCAATGCAAATAAGTTTGAGTATATTACCTAGCTTCATTACATTTTTCTTCAACTCATGGTCCTTGAAACACGTATTAAAATTGTTTTCTACATGACGGAGGCAAAAAATATGGTACGCATTAGGAGGTTGCCAACCAAGGGCCTTATTACCGATTACTGGTATTATGTTGCGATATCGATAACAAAAATAAGGCATATACCAATCTTAATTGTAACATACATTCGGATGGAAGCCAAAAAAATTACTCTCGTGTTTCCTTTATTTCACTTTTAACAACCGCAAATGCAATTAGCAGCACCTCATTATTTTCATCTTCGGCTGTGGCGATCAATAATATTCCTTTATACTTACCATACAGATGTGTATCGTCCACTTATATAACTGGTTTGCACCATTTGAATGCCTCACGATATTGATTGAAAGTCCAAAAAACACATTGAAACACCTGAAAATCATTAACAACATGTCGATTGACTGCATATTCTTCAGTTTGGATGTGATATGCAGATCCTGAGGAAAAATGCAACATATTGTCAAATCATCTTGGCAGGAAAGCATATGACTTGTCCCAATCACCATAAATCTTAGCAATTGCTTTTTGTTTTGTCTTCCACTCATTCCTATAAGAAACATGAAAACCAAAGAGACCGGTCACCCTTTCTCGTGTCAGGATCGCAGGTACCGAAGGTGAAGCCTTGACCATTTCTGCAATACCATTCATAACACGTATATATATTAAGAATGTTATTTACGTTGACTGATAAAAACAGATAATTATCAAAATGAGCAGATAGTATTGGACACCGTACCTAATATGAGTGCGAAAATAAATTTAGAATCAAGTTATCTGTGATCTTGGGAAAGGAATTGGCTCACACAACTATGATCTCCAACCTATTTACTCACCACCCAAGTGTTGTTATTCTTCTGTTTAATTGCTCTTACTTGTAAATTACAACCTTGTTCGTAGTTCTGACATTTCATGAACAACTTGGTTGTAGTACTCTCAACCACTACAGCTTCTTAATGAGCCTACATGTAGTAATGTTTTGTTGCGGCCTGGACATCGTACTTGGAGCTGAACTCTTATTTCACAAACAATTCATCTCTTCCTGTCCACAGACCCCGACCTAAACCTTTAACATCCAGTATATATTCATGCGGGTAATCCCAATTAATAGTCTCATAATATGGAATCACATCCAAAATGGTGCAACATCTGCACATTCACATATAACAGAGTAGATGCGAAAACATGGTAACCAATAACAAAATAAAAATATAATAATACAATTCACTAACTAACCTGGTGATTATGGAACAACTACGGGATTAGGCATAAGGGTACCCGTCTCATGTGAAATTGGATCACTATGATGTTCATCAGCTATAGGGATGTGCATGGGTCGAACCGAACCGGATTTTTTGAAAAACCGAACCTAATTGGTTTAAATGGTTCAGTTAGAAAGTGGTTCGGTTCAGTTCAGAACCGGTTCGGGTCGACCTTCTTTTGAAAAGAAAAAAATAAAAATTTAAAAAACAAAGTTATAAAAATTAATTTGGTTCGGTTTGAAAATGGTTCGGTTTGGTTCGGAAATGGTTTGGTTCTTAAACCGGTTCTAAAAACCGGTTCAGTTCATGAACCGATTTTTAAAAACATGTTATTTTATGGGGCGGTTCAGTTCATGGTTCAGCCCACTTTTTTGGTTATTTTGCACACCCCTAACCAGCTACATTGTTATCATTATGGTCATGGTCATTAGCCAATAAAGTATCTTCGTTTTCATCTTGCTTCTCATTGTCGGGTTCTTTATATACCATATAGTTACTCTCTTCTCCATGAGCAACAGTTGATTGTGTAATATGGGGTACAGAAGATGATACATAATGTGACTAATTATTAAGGTCCAGTCTACAAATGATACATTAGTATCAATATCCATGTATAACTCAACAAATATGTTTGATAACTCATCATATTACACTTATTTGTTACTCGATATTGGTAATCATTAGTTTTATTTGAATCAACAAATGAGAAAGGTATTTTGTTTGATAACTTATTTTATTACACTTATTTGTTACTCTTGGTTGGTAATTTTGGTTTTATTTGAATTAAATAAAGGTATTTTGGGTTAAATTAGAATTCTAGTTTTTAATTGGGTTTAATTGATTTTCGTCATAATTTTCCAGATTTACACTACTTTCGTATTTTGACCATATCTCACTCTACAGATGTCCGATTGACTCCGTTCTTGTTGCGTTTTGCAGCTAACAGGAAGGGCTATAATCGCTATTTCAGCTACTGAAGCTCAATTCGGACGGGAAGATGGTCTAAACCTGAGCTCAAAATGACGTGTTTTTTGCTGGAATATTATTTCATTATTGGACTTGTAATTTAAATTAAAGCCCAATTATTTAAGTGGCCCAAAGCCAAATTAGTTTTATTTTATTATTTTATATTGCATTTTAGACGAATGGGCCGGGCCGATCTGAATTAAGCCCAGCCCAAATTGATTTTTGAACCCTAGGGGCATATGTAGGAGAGGGGGAAAACATTTTGGTATTATGTAATTTTCGATTTGGAGGATCAAGACACTTTTCTCTGAAGCGTTCTTCGCGTTCTTCATCTTCTTCTTCTTCTTTTTCTTTTATGCAATTTAATTTGTAATCATGTTTATCCTAGCCATGCTAGGCTAAACCCCTTTTAATCAACCTAAGGGGAAGGGATTCCATGGATCTGTTTAGAGGATCTGCGATCAATCTCTAACCAGATTTATTTCTTTACCCTAACTCAGATCAATATCGTGCGATTGTGGATATTCGATCTGAGGTTCGCGATTGCGATTATGGGTGAAGAATGATCATCAGATTTGATGATCCGATTAACCTCAATTGGAAATAAGGATTCTGATTCAATTGGGATTAATCGTGAATTTGGTAATTTTTCTAATTCTTTAACCAGATTTGTTTCTTTTCCTAACTCAGATCGATATCGTGCGATTGTGGATATTCGATCTGAGGTTCGCGATTGTGATCATGGAAAAGGGATAATCATCAGATTTGATGATCCGATTGTTCTCAATTGAAAATAAGGATTCTGATTCAATTGAGATCAACCGTGAATTTGGTAATTTTTATCCAATGAAGGACATCCATGGAACCCTAACCTTAGGTTGGTTAATTTTGAATTACGAATTTTAATCCCAATTTTATATTCTGTCTTTTAAATTATTCAAACTGAAATCAAAACCCCCCTTTTATTTTCTATTTTCAGCAACGATTTTCACCCAAACAATTTCCTTGAGAGACGACTTAGGGTTTCCACTTTACTGCAAATTTTTTGAACCCTAAATAAAAATAAGTTTTAATTTGCACGAGTTCGACAGCTCGTGTCAAATTTGGCGCCGTTGCCGGGGAAATTGCATCGGTCTAAATCGTTTCTGTTTCTAAAAAAAAAAAAAAAAAAAAAAATTTTTGAATTGTCTTTTAATTTTCGTTTCAGTTTCAGTTTTCATTTGAATTATCTTTTATGTTTCAGTTTTCTTTTTAATTTTTGTTTCTGTTACAGAGTTTAAAAGGAAAATTTTAAAAAAAAAAAAATTAATGTTCTTTAATTCTCCTTAATTTTTTTTAATTCTCTTTTATTTTAATTTTCGTTTTCTTTTTTTGTTTAAAAAAAAAAACAAAAAAAAAAAAAAAAAAAAAAAAAAATTTGTTTTTGAATTATCCATTTTTGTGTGTTTCTATTTTTCTGAGCATACCTTAGTGCAAGCATCCACAGTCCAATTCTCAGCAGCTTCTACGATAGCATCAAGCATGAATAATCAAAGAATTGAAAATAAGCTTGAAGAGTTAAACTCGTTGGTGAGACAATTGGCAGTAACACAGATAGTGCAGCCTCCCACTCCACAGATGAGCAACTTGTGTGGTATCTACTATGATCCTCTTCATCCCACGGATGTCTGCCCTTCCTTTCATAATAGCATCCCTCTAGTTGACCAGACAGTAGCTGCAGTAGGAGTTTTTCCAGGAAAATTGCAGTATCAGCAGCAGCAATACAATCCCTTCTCTAATACTTTCGATCCTCGCTGTAATCCCCACTTGAATTGGAATCAGAACCTGAACCAGCAGAGCCTTCCTCCTTATCAACAGAGGCAAAATTTCCAGCAGGCTGTACCCCCACAACATTTGCAACAGGAGCCACTAGCCCAACAGCAAATCAATTGCGGTCCTTCACTAGAAGATTTGGTGAAACAGATGGCGACGAGTAACTTGCAATTTCAGCAGCAGACTGAATCTACAATTCAGAACCTGCAAACACAGATTGGGCAGTTGGCAACATCAATGAGTCAGGTTCAACCTCAAGGTTCCAGCAATTTTCTTCCTCCGCAAACAGTTCCAAAACCAAAAGTGAATGCAAATGCCAGTGCTATATCTCTAAGGTCAGGCAAGCAACTGCATGAGCCCCAGCAAGCTACAGTTGAGGATGAACTAGCATTGGAAAAAAATAAGACAGTGCAAGAGAAGCGAAAACTTGACAATGAACCTGAGTTCTCTGTTCCGCTTCCCTTCCCTCAAAGAGCCATCGATTCCAGGAAATTGGCAGAAATAGCACAAGAGAAGGAGTTACTAGACACATTCAGGAAGGTTGAAGTTAACATTCCTCTCTTAGATGCAATCAAGCAGATTCCAAAATATGCCAAATTCCTAAAAGAATTATGCATCAATAAGAGGCGACTGAAGGGAGACGAGCTAGTTAACGTGAGCCATAATGAATCAGCCCTCATCCAACCCATACCTGAGAAATGCAAAGATCTAGGAACATTTACTATTCACTGCATTAGAGGAAGTTCTATATTTGATGATTGCATGCTAGACTTAGGTGCTTCCATTAAAGTCATGCCTGAGTCTGTTTACAAGTTCCTTGGTCTTGATCCTTTGCGTGCTACTGGTGTTATTATCCAGTTAGCCAATAGGAGCAATGCTCACCCTTCTTGTTTAATTGAAAATGTTTTAGTCAGAGTAAATAACCTGATATTTCCTGATGACTTTTACATTTTAGATATGGAGGGTGAGTCTCCGGAGTAGTACACCCCCAATCATACTTGGGAGGCCCTTTTTGAAAACTGCAAGGACCAAATTAGATGTGCATGCTGGGACTCTATCCATGGAATTTGGTGATAACATTTTACATGTTAGCATATTTGATTCCATGAAGCATTCTAAGGTTCAAGTTGAGCATTCAGTTTCATGCATAAATGTGATTCATGATGTGGTTGGTAAGGTTGATTCTGAATTGATTAATGATTGTGCATTACCTGTGAATTCTGACCTACCTATTAATGATTCTGAATTTGTACTAAATGTGAAGTTAGGCAAGACTCCCCATTCTGGTAATGATTTTGATCCTAATTCAATCAACAAAGATGAAATGGGTACAAAAAATCCTCTATTTTTAGTATGCAGAAAAGTTTGCGTAAGGTTGGAAGAAAGGATCAAGAGAAGAAGAAATGCATACATAAAAGAAGGCCCCCAAAGTTGCGTGATAAGCAGATGGGGAAGAGTTGCACAATGATTGGCCATAACCTCAAAGTTGTTCGTGAAGGACCCCAGAAGCAACCTGTGGAGACAGAGGCTCTACTCACTGATGTTGTTTATCCTCCTTAGGGAGTCCAGGGAGTCTTCTTCCCTCTTTTTTCTTTTCTTTTTGTTATTTGCATTTTTCTTTTTCTTTCTTTCTTTTAGTTTTTGACTTCCGTAGGTAGATTTTCTTCTCTCTCTCTCTGGTTATTATTGAGTGGTACATGGATTATACTTAAATCACAGGGTTTGATAGAAATTTCTGCTTAGGCCTGGTTCTTGATTCTTGGATCGCATTACTTGTTACTTGTTACTTGATACTGTGCTGCTGATTGCATGATTTGGTATACCCTTGTGAGGTTTTTGAGCCTGTAGACATGGTCTTCATATGTAGGCCAGTCTTTCTTTCTTGTGTGATTCTACTCTTGATTGTTGAGCAATACGTAACTCAACCAAGGCACCACATAACATAT
>JAVKPL010000505.1:0-14610 GCA_032173675.1 Gastrolobium villosum
TTGTTGTGATGGCAGCGGACACTGAGCCCCTTGAGATTCTTCTCCATCTTCCTTTACTTGCTGAGGATAAGGTATCTTCCCCTACCTTTATTTTTCTTAAATCCTCATGGTTGAGGACAAGCTTTTCTAATTTCAATTATCAACTTTTCATTTCTTTTTTTAGCAACTATGGATTTTATTTTCTTCATTTTTTTCTTCATAATTTTTGGGTAATATGCATCTGATTGCCTTGCCATTGCTATTATTGTGAATTATTACTAATTATTATTATTGCTTGCTCTGAAACAAGATGTTTTAGCATATCACATTGTCCTTGTTAATTTTTTGTATAACAGTTAATTTGTGTCTTTGGTGAATATTGTTATCTATACAGCTGTGGAACTAAAAGATTTTAGGTGGGGTTGCTATTCTGTAGAGTGTATAATTTTAGAAGATGGGGTGGTTTACCATTTTTTAGGGGTGCCTATCTACAGAATTTTGTTTATTACACATGGGAAATATTTTGACTTTAGGGTTACCCCTCCTCCTTACCTACTCTTAGTCCAGCTTTGCATGTAGACGTGCCAAACTTCGTTGACTATATATCCGTGGTGGTATTTGAAGAAAATGGATTCCAATATTTGCATAGTTGCTGTTAATTCTCTTTTTTCCTGGAAGGTGGTTTGCCTTTATATTTAGATTGGATTCATGTCTAGACCTGTGAAGCATGTACCTGTGGAATTTCCCAATTGATTATTATCAGCAAAGTCCCTGGTTTTATTCTCTCTCTCTCTCTCTCTCTGTCTCTCTCTCGACAATTTATACTGGATTTATTTATACAGAGTGAGGCTGTGAGCATAGAATCCACAGATTCAAATTTTAGAATGGAGAATGGGTCTTGCCTGAAAGTTGGGCGAAAAGGGAAATTTAGGAATTATCTTGTGCTGTCATGCCTATAGAATAGTGTTGTTCATTGCCCTATAGAATGGTTCTGGAGATACACCACTTCATATGCTGTGTCATTATTTGATGTAATATTTTGTAATTTGCAGTTACTGTTGTTTGGGACTTCGTATCATATACTATCTACCTGTACAACATTTTATGCAATGGCTACCCATTTGGTGAACTTTGGAAGGGATTCACTAGTGGAAATTGTTTTCGTTGTTTCAGTAAAGTGATTTGTTTTATGGATCTATACCAAGTTTTCTTCATGCCTCCTTACCTGGTCTAGTTGTCCATTGGGCGATGTATAGATCTCTAATGATGGTTGGAATGGAATAAAATTACCATACCCGTGTTTGTGTATTTTATGATGGATGAAAGAAAGTTTCCATTTGATTGTTTGGGAAGTGAATGGAATGGTAAAGATCTTAATAAATAATAAGCTGATTTCATCCGACACCCCTAAATTAAGGGGAAGGAAATAGAGGTATGATGGGCCCCTAATGCCTTTTAAATAGATATACAAGGGAAAGAAGAGTGAGTTAATTGCAAGGGGACAGGTGCAAGCTATGAATGGAGAACGGGAATTAAGAGGTAGGAATTGCACCTTGAGTTGGTTATAAGTGAAAAAGAGAGCGAATAGGGGTATGCATGAATTAGGCTTTGTGGAATGGGGGAATTGGGATGTTCTGGAGCATAGGGTGGTTGGTTCTGGGAGTGAGCTTGGGAATTGGGTCAATGTTATTTTCTTGCATTATTTCCATCTTTAAGTTGTAGTTAGGATATCATCACATTGTGTGATTATCCTCATAGTTTAATTATAGGTGTTTCTTTACTATTTCATTGTGTTGAACCTGGTGTAGGAGCTACTCTCCATTCTCTTTTATATCAATATTAAGCTGGTGCCATCAAATTATCGGATGGAATAGATACCACTCCACTCTATCTAAAACAATCCAAACAGTGACTATTAATATCATCTATTCCCCTCCACTTTATCCATTTCTATCAATTCAACCATAGCCTTGATTTATTCTGTTTTGTTCCACCTTGATATTAAGTCCCACTTTACAGAATAAAATAAGAGATTTCTTTTAGCCAATGGCCTTTGTAGCCTAGTGAACCCTAATACTCAGTTTGATCCTTCTTGTCTCAAGATCACACTTTGACACGCCTTTTCTTTGCCCAAACTAGATTTCAAGACTTCTACTGTTAAGCCTCGTTCCCAAGAAAAATAAATATATTTTAATTTTGTGGTTGAGGTTACTGTGTGATCAACCATATCTCGTAAGTTGGGATGACATTAGCAGATGCAAACATAATGTTAGTAAGTTTTTGACTGCTGTAGATGTTCATTTCATCTTGAAATCTTAACCCATATGCAGATTGGAGAATATTTTGGTTTTCTGTTTTTGTTTTAACTATTCCAGATGCTTTTATTTCAAATCAATGATATTTCTTGGACTTTTATCTATAGCAATGAAGTAACCTATTAACCATGTAATTATCTACTTGAATTTTTTAGAATGTTCCCTATGTGTTCGTCCCATCAAAACAAGCACTTGGACGAGCATGTGGGGTCACCCGGCCAGTCATTGCATGTTCTGTGACAACTAATGAGGGAAGTCAATTGAAATCCCAGATACAGCAATTAAAGGTATGCACTGTTCTTTACTTTAATAATATTCAGGTAGTTGCCAACTATATTAGTTATCATCATTCGTTACATTGAATAAAAACGCATTCTGAGTATTGGATTGGTATTTATGCAGGATGCTATTGAGAAGCTGTTAATCTGAAAATTTGATATTCGGTATGATGGGCTTCTTGAGTTGTGCTGAATGCTCCTTCTGAGGCTTTGACTGGGCGAGTTGTTGTGTTAAACGGGATAATCTCTTAAGTATATTTCTATTGCAAAATATTATTTCAGTGTAATATTTTTCAAGTTAGTATGAGTGATATTTAAACTGTTATTATAAATTGGATAAACTATATCGTTGGGTGCCACTAGAAATTTTCTACTACTAACAATACCTTGTGTAATTAATTCCCTATTTCTCACATTGCCTGAGTTCAGAACCTGAGAAGAGTCAACTCTGCTTTACTTTTTCTTACTTCCCCTATTCGATTTGCGCTTAAGGTAGTACAAATTCAATTTGGCACCGTTTTCAAATCAATCTCCAAATTCATCTCGTTTTATATGCGTGGACCCTCATGAACTTGAACCCATGAGAAAGGCAGCAGAGGACACTTATGTTATATTAGATAGTTTAGAAGTTGATTATAAATAATTTTCTAAACATATCTGGGACTTTATCAATCTTGCATGGGTTGCAGAAATGGAAAAGTTCATGGGAAATCCCCTTACTCGAGTAACGCAATAAATGCTTTGTGGAGGAGAAAGTGGTATATGCTTGATTCATGACTATTAAGACTGAGACTTTGTTCCAAGTATCTCATGAGCATATACAATCAATCACTGTGTGAAGAGATCTCACCTTGAGGCCATGCACTATGTGAAATAAAACCAATTGAAGTCTTGCAGATTCGAGAACTTGAAGATAAAGACTAATCTTGATAATTTAAAAGGAAATATGTTGTAGGCTGAAACAGCCTTAGAGCTGAGCATGTAAAGATTACAAGGAAACTTAAAGAGACCAGCAAGGCAAATTGCAGCCAAGTCAGCATTGAAGAAGGCCAAACTTGAATTAGAATATTAATTTTCAATTTTTGTGTAGCATGTGAACTAGAATTGTGAGTAGTGTAATTTTTATTTTTATTTTTTTGGTATATCCACCTTAATTACCTCTCTACCAAATTACTTTAATATATTTCAATAAATTTCAACTCTCAGTCGGGACTAATCCCGAATCGGGTTTAATCACAATTAAAATTCTTTGTCCTTTTTAAAGATATATTTGGTGGAAATGAGTAATGTAATTTTAACTTGACCTTCTCTTTTTCCATTGTCAATGCATGATCACTCTCCCGTTTATACCATGCGTAATTAACTAGTGGGTTAATGTTTCTATAATATTCTCCGATCTCTTTATGTTTTGCTAGGCCGCAAAAATATCAGACACAGACGATGCTTTCCAGGCATTGCCACTAAATGTGCCAAACTTATCACAAAAATTAATTTAAAAAATGAAAAAGAGAATAACATTTGTCATTTCAAAGGATACAAGTTTATATCATTTTAGATCCTAACCGTTGATTTTCATCCATTAATGGTTATAATTTATTGGATCAAATTTTTTAATTAATTAATAATAAATTTAGCCCATTAAGTTTGACCTAATAAATTATAACCGTTGATGGACAGAAATCAATGGTTAAGATCTAAAATGATATAAGTTTATATCCTTTAAAAAAATAGATATTTTCCCCTTAAAACGGAGTTGTTTTCACCAACTTATTAGCCTTCCGGAAATTTTAGATAAATGACAACTTAGGATGTTTATTCTAATAAAATAATATTATCTATATTATTATTATTATTATGAATAAACTTTTGGTAGTTCAGAGTGCACAAGAGCTGAGCATGTAGGGGTAAGAATATGTGTCGATCCTTTCCATTACATTTTTAGTAGGTTTTAAAGTCTTAATCCTGTGCTGCCCCATAATAAAATTACCTCTCGTAAAGAATACATGTAATAGGTATTTTGTTAAAATTCATAATCAGAGAAACTAACAAAATTTCTAAAATATCTTTAATTAATTTTCTGAATCGACATAATTTTAGATTTGCTTAAAATAATTTACTTTCCCATAATAAATAAATAAAAATTGCAGATTGATGCGGTAACCATAAGAGCTAAAACTAAAACGTAAAGCGCAAGCAAAAGAATCTCATGCAGCAAATCACATAATATTATTATGATCTCTTTTCTTGGGTGACATACTCGTCAATTATCTCTCAACATAACAAATCTTTAAGCTGATTTGAAAACCTATTACCTATAAGTTTCGGTTCAAAATAATTATCTTTTTTGAATTTGCCGGAAATATGGTAAAATATTAGGTTTAAAATTTTTAAAGTTATTCTCCATAACGTTATCTAATGTTTATTAAAATATACAATAAAAAGTGTGTGGCCTGGTGTTTTCTTTTTCTTTTTCTTCTTTTTTACCTGAGTCCACGTGGACTCAGATAAATTAAAAATAACTTTAAACCCTAAGATATTTGTAGAAAATAATTTTCTTATGTTATAGGAAAATAATTTTATCATGTAAAAATATAAAATTATGAGTAGACTTATAGATAAGAAAAGTGAGAAAAAATAGAAATGAGATCCACCTTTTCTTTATATGTGCTGTAAATTTATTTATTTTGTGAAAGATAAGAGTTATTTATATCATGTTACAACTCACGGGGGGAATACAACCATATTTTACACCAAAACCCACAATCATTTGTAAAACAATTATAGATAAATAACTAACAAAATTTAAGACTTCATTTTGACAAACACTAATTTGGACAGAAAAACAACATAAGAATTAGGGAAAGGATTTGTTTATAATTTTTTTCTTTCAAATTACACTAAATATCACCGATCATATACTCTTGATTGAAGTATGACTAGTCATATTTAGTGTTGTTTATAAATAAAAAATTTATAAATATAATCTTTCCCTAATAATTATAAAAAATGAAACAAGATTCAAGATATATATTCTTTGAAATCCTGACCCTATGTGACAAAGTCAAGCGAGACTAAAATCAAGTGTAATTTTCAAGAAAAGGAAGGACCTCCATGAAAAACCCTGGGATAATAACACTAGAATTAGGTTGGAGAGAAAGGGAAATGAACCCAATTGCGTGAACCGTTTAAATATAAATTCTTGATTATTTTTTTATTTTTTTTATTTTGGTCTTAATGCATTGCTCCGTTAACGTAATTTTTTTGAATAAATTCAAAAGTATCCTCCGGCCGTAACCGAAGACTAATCTCCATCGAGCACTGTCAGACCCTTTCGGGGCGGCTCTCCCAAATTCTTTTTTTCATTCTCAGGGCTCGAACTCGAGACCTCTGATTAAGGAGCCGAGACTCCTAATTACCACCTGTGCCAAAGGAGTTTGTTCCCCGTTACCGTACTTGTATCTATACAATTAGATTTTCTTAAATAATCTCATGTGACATGAAAAATTATTCTCGACAGGGACTTTGGAGAGAGAGAGAGAAAAAAGCTAATTGGATTTACTCTAAGGGGGCGTTTGTTACTTAGATTTTTTTTAAAAAGATGGGAAAGCTCACTTTGGATTTATGGAATGTCATGTTTGGTACAAAAAATTTAAAAAAATTCCGGATACATTTGTTTCCCGAATTTTTTTCTCCTTTGCAAATTTTTGTACGGACACCATCAAAACTTTCCCAAAGATTTGTTGGAATTTTTCATCACCCGGGGAAGTAACAAATCAACAGCAAATTTGAGGACCAAATTAACCCTCATATTTTTGTGAAGAAGCTCAGTACAACGTAGCATAAAGAACAATACATTATCTCCCTCCCCCTTTCAAGCCACTGCGTTTGTGTACTGTTATTGAAGGAACAAGCGTAGGTGTTCATGCTGCCATGCTTTATGCCTTATCATACATAAAAGATGCTCTGGATGCGGATGGTGAGAAGAGTAAAGCATGGAAAACGAAAAAAAAAAAAAATGTTTCAGGGATAAGCTCAAAGCAAAGAAAGAGGTCAAATATCAGATATAGAGAGAGAGTGAGAACCTAGCGAAAATGAACGCCAGAATAAAATGAATGAAAAAGTAAAGGTGGGGTTATTTTTGTAAAATAACCCCACATCACTACTACTATTTCACAATCAACCAAACACAACTCAGTAAACTTAATCAAATATTCCCGGGATAAATTTGTGTAAACCAAACACATTTTTGTAACTTACCAGAAAAAAAATATTTCCTACCATATTTCAGCAAAAAAAGTTTCCCGATAAAAAAAAAAATTCTCCTATACCAAACACCCCCTAAGAACATTCTTGACAGAGAAGGGAATTTGGAAAGAGAGAGAAAAAAGCTAATTGGATTTACTAATTCTTAGAGTGAAATTGTTTTTGGGTTCTCAACCAAAATCACACTCCCCACTCTAGTGGTTACAAAAAAAAAATTATTCCGAGGTCTCTAAAAAATTCAAAGTAAACTCATTTAGTTGAAATTGTGATCTCTCACATATTCAAAAAAGAGCCTACATTAACCCCTCAAAAGACTAAAATTGATCTACTTTTAATTTCTTAGAGATTTGGGGACTAAGTTTTTTTGTAAGGAACTAAAGTGAAGAGGAATATATTTTTTGTTAGGACCGAAAATAAACTTTACTATTTCTTTTAAAAAATGTTGTCTTAAAATATTCTTACTTAGTGAGCAGCCCTATACCTGATTATTTTTAATTTGTTATTTGTATGGGGGGTCATAAGAAAAGCTAATTGGACTTACTAATTTCTTTTAATAATTTTTGTTTTAAGTATTCTTAAGATTAGATTATTTAGCTAGCAGCCCCATACTTGATTATTGTTAATTTGTTATTTGTCTGCGGGGTCGTACCGCCATTTTAAAGTGACGCTTCCTTTTGGTTTTTTATTCAATTTATTAAGTGATTATTTTCATTTGTTGTATAATTTATTATATTTTAATGCGGGGTGAAGTCAGAGTAGGGCTGGCAATATGGGCCAGCCCGCCCCGACCCGCCCCGCCCCGCCATTGGCCCGCCTAAAATGGGCTGGCCCGCCCCGGCCCGTTTTGACAAAATGGGTTGAATCGAGTAACCCGGCCCGTTTTATGAGTGGGTTGGCGGGTTACGGGCCAGCCCGCCTAAAATAAAAAAATAAAAAAAATATATAAATAAAATACAAAAAATTAAATTCTGCATAAAAACACATTTTTTTTTTACATAAAAGCATATAAAAATCTGCATAAAATCCTAATGTGCTTATGAAACCAAGAAGATCAGTGTTTAATAATCTACATATAAATATGCATCTTTCAATTCAGAAATAATAATAAAAAATAAAATCATAGCAAGGTAAAACAGAATAACAAAACAAGTAACAAAGTGTTGTATGAGCAGTCCACAACAATGCGAAAAAGCTACTTGCATGCATATAAATCTAGGGCACGAAGTTACATAATAATTGGGTAACCTAAAAAAAAGGGGGGGCTTGGCGGGCTAGCCCGCCCCATGGCGGGCCGAGCCCGACGGGCTGGTGGGTTTGGCGGGGCGGGTTTGGCGAGCTGGTGGGTTGAAAAACTCAACCCAGCCCGCCCTGTTTGGTGGGCGGGGCGGGCTAGCCCGACGGGCTCAGCCCATTTTGCCAGCCCTAAGTCAGAGCTTAGGCAAGTTTGTTAGGAGTAGATCCTCTTATTATGCGTTAACTAGTGAAGTAGGAGTTAACTGAGGGCAAAAAAATTAAAATAATGCATTTAAATCAAAAATTACATATTTAATGTTGTTTTCCAAATAATTACGGATTTACTGCACAATGTGACGTCCCTTTTGGGCGTCACATGTCTCACCCTAAGGAGAAGACGCCCAAATGGGGCGTCTCTCATGAGGTGGTGACACGTGTCATTTTTTTTTCAAAAAAATATATTAATTTAATCATAAAACTTCTGAAGGCCATAACTTTTAACTCGAGTATCCAAATCAGGTAATTCTTTTTTTGATTCCACATAACTTTTTGAGATCTACGCAATGACATCTCATTTGATATATTTTATTTCTCACAAACATAATTTAAATTTAAATCAGGTAATCCTTCTTCCTTAGAGATTTAGAATATTTATTTAATTATTTCTTTTATTAATACAGATTTTTCAAATTGATTTTTGAGTTTAAATCACACATCAAATCTTGATTTATCTTTTGTATTAAATCACAAACGCAGAACTCAAAGACTTCTGAGTTTAAAATTGTGACACGTGTCAACACGTGTCAAAACCTGACACATTACCAACACGTCTAAATTGGGTTTCAATCAAGAGGCAATCACGGCTAATTTAGGTAATTTTATTTTTGAAAAACATTCATAAGTCATTATTAATTTCAGACCACGAATAATAACCCAAAAGCTTATATTAAATCACAAATCAAAATTTTATTTATTTTTTTGTATTAAATCACAAATCCAGAATTCAGAGACTTCTGGGTTTAACCGCTCTTATAATACCATTCTTGCAAATTGAAATTATGTTTGTGAGAGAAAATATATCAAATGGGGTGTCATTACGTAGATCTCGAAAAGTTATGTGAAATCAAAAAAAGAATTAACTGGTTTGGATACTCGAGTTAAAAGTTATGACCTTCCGAAGTTTTATGATTAAATTAATATATTTTTTGAAAAAAAAAAAGTGACACGTGTCACTACCTCATGAGAGACGCCTCATTTGGGCTTCTTCCCCTTAGGATGAGACGCCTCAATTGAGGCGTCACATGTGACGCTCAAAAGGGACGTCACATTGTGCAGTAGATCCGTAATTATTTGAAAAACAACAATGCAATAATTAATTTTTTTTGCCGTTAATTGAGTTAAGAAAAATTACTTATTTTCTTGATAAGTTGAACCAAAATTAAATTTTACTTATCAAACATAATTTTTTTAATTCACTTTCATTTATAAATTTATCAAATCTTTATTAATAAGCGATTTATAATGTTATACTAATCAATAAAATTAATAGTTTGCCTACATCTTGAAACAGAGGATCCTTAATTCGTTAACTTCGAATTTTCAAATAATTTTATTTAAAGGGCCAAATAGGAAGGAAAATATATGTAGCAATTTGGCATATAAATGCAAAACATGACAGTGTAATTTTGATATAAGAAATCTTCCCAACCGATTTCTCTGCATTTTTTATTGTAAATTAAGTTAACAAACTGTATTTAGACTTCTTTATGTCTAAATACAATTATTTTAGTAAATAAATGTAAATCTAAATACAATTTTTGGTCAGGGTGCAAAACTGCAAACAATCAAAATAAAAATAATTTTATATAAAAAATAAGGATAGGATATTTTTACTTCTAAATAATTCTACTACCAATATTGCTACAATATCTTAACCGTTGATTTTCGTCAATCAACGATTATTATTTCCACAAATTAAACTCATTAATTAGTTATTAATTGTAAATAGATGATAACAGTTGATTAATGAAAATTAATGGGTAAGATATGATAGTAACAATATCTTATCCCAAAAATGATCATTTTTTATACTACAAATTTATTGAATGAACATGAAACTGCAAAAAATAATAGATTTTGATTTTATTCAAAAATGGATAAAGGAAAATATGATAAAATAAATTATTTTATTTCATTCTATTTTTTACGTTTGGTATCAAATATTTAATTTTTTTTCAAATAAATGTTGTTTTGAAATATTTTCGGAATAAATTATTTAATAAATAAATGCAGGTGATCTTCTTATTTAAAAAAGAAGAAGAAAAAGAAGAAGAAAAAGAAGAAGAACTGTACCAAAAAAAAAAAAGAAGAAGAAAAAGTTGTTGAAACTACTAATTTTCATTATTAGGAAAACAATAGAAAAAGAAAAGAAAAAGAGAAAGGAAGTAAGCAGCCCCATACTTGATTATTGTTATTTCTTCTGCGAGATTGTACCGCCATCGTAACGTGATGCCTTCCTTTTGATTTTTTATTCAAATGATTCCATAATTATTTTAATTTTTTATATAATTATATTGTTGTGGGGGACGAACGCCAAAGAGGCTAAGCTAACACTAGTTTTGATGCCCTAATACCTACTTTTTCTTTGGTAATGACCGTTCTGATTTTCTTTTATTTATTTATTTTTGAT
The DNA here is from genome assembly GCA_032173675.1 of Gastrolobium villosum. Lineage (NCBI taxonomy): Eukaryota > Viridiplantae > Streptophyta > Magnoliopsida > Fabales > Fabaceae > Gastrolobium > Gastrolobium villosum. The sequence goes on from JAVKPL010000505.1 coordinate 10,758, forward strand.
AAATCGCATATATTTTTATAGAGGTAATTTTGTTCAAGGTATGTAAAGGTTTTAAACATCTCTTAAAGATAATAATTGGGATTTGGGAGAATGGGAGGATCTAAACTATACTCACATCTTCATTTGTTAAGTTCTCATACAGCAAGAGTTACTATTATTTAGTTTTATTATTATTATTATCATCTAAAGAGGTTAGATAGGTGGCGGTCAGTAATCTCTAATTAAAAAGTTATAATCATATATAAATTAAAACTTCTTTTATTATATTTGTCATATGATATTTTTTCATTTTATGTTTTTATTATTTATTGCTTTATTTAATTTTTTACTGAAATTTTTATTCTCTTATTTATATTTTTAATTTTTTTATTTAATTTATATATTGTATATCATATATATTTTATTTTATTTATATTAATAATATTACATTGTTATTGAAGTAATAAGTTTATAAATTTCAAATAATACATAATAAGATAAATTGTTATCTTAAAAATAAAGATAAATTTTATCGGAACTTTAAATTCTTAATTGAGGTTAGATTATCTTATTTGATGAAATATAAAATTTTAATCAAACAATTAGAAGGTGATAAAATTTGAGTATTAGAAATTTCTTATATTATCGTTAAGTATATGATAGGTCAAGTGATATGAGATTGTTTCTTTTTAATTAATGATGTACAATTCGAGTCTTAAATATGTAATTTTGTAAAAGAAATTGATAGGAATAACTTTGTCGCTTTATAATCCACCATGCGAGATAAATTAAAAAAATATATAAAGTTCTTATATTGATAGTGACAAATATATAAGTTTATGCAACTGTCAAAGTAAAAAGGTGACCATTCGTATGATGTTATTTAAAAATATAGACCAATCAAATGAACGGTGGAAAAAAATCAAATTGACTTTGAAACAAATGTTAACTTTTTTTAATCATTTATATCATTAAAAAAAGAAATGTTTCAAAAATTGAAAGTCTTAAGTTTGTCTATAAATACAAAACGTCACTGGACCAGGAATCTTGCAGTGCATAACGATATCATAAGAACAAGAGTGAAACAAAAATGGCTGGTGCAGAATGCTGTTCAAGCCCACCAACCCTAGACCCCTATTTTCGGTATTAAATTCTAGTTTTATTTTTCAATTAATTACTTCAAAATTTTATTCTTTATTTTAGGGAAAAACATATATCTTTGTAAAAGATATAATCTTATATCATTTTAGATTCTAACTGTTAATTTTCGTCCATAGCAATAAAAAATGACCAAATTAGTCTCTAAAATTATGAAAAAAATAACTTATAACCGTTGATAAACAATTGACGATTAGGACCATTTTTTCATAATCTTATGGACCAGTTTGGTTCTTTTTTATTGCCAGGGACTAAAAAAGATTTCGTAGATATTGTCAGGGACTAAAAAAGGTGTATACCCTATAAAAAAATTGGTATTTTGTGGAGCCTGTGGTTTATATAATAAATTGATTGTATTGAATGCATGCACGTAATCTTTTAACAGTTATTGCCTTTATTCAATATCTTGTTTTAACTTCCCATGCTCAATTTGTCTTGTAGGATATGAAGCGCCACTTTTAAGGTTTGGCTAACCTACCAGCAATCCATCCTTACTTCCTTATGCTGAAAACTAAGTAAAATATTGTACATATTAATTGAAAAGGGATAAATAGTAGATTGCCTTTCATGGTATTTGCTTCTGTATATAGTGTGTTAGATCATATCTAGATTTTTAATCTCCATAGATGATGCATTTGTGATATAATTATTTGATTATTGGGATGTGCCTGTTTCACTTGCAATTTTCTTTATGTTTCTGTGAATTATATGCCAAAGGAATTGGTTGGTTCAGTCTGCTGATCTATTCTCTTTGCCAGTTCTCTGTCTATGATGCTAAATGTAATGTGTTTTCCCTGGTAAGTAATACATTTCGTTCTCTGTTGTGAAGGAAGCTTGCAGACAAGGTTGCAGCTGCTGGGTATTATGTGGTGGTTCCTGACTTCTTCAATGGTGATCCCTTTGATTTTGATAATGTGAACATGCCTTTACCTGTTTGGATAAAAGATCATGCAGTGGTTAGTTCTTATTCAATGATTACAGACTAAGCTGACTAAGATTTATATATTTCAATATAGCAATAATAAACTAAGCTGACTAAGTTGTGATTTTATCCTAACAATGATAGTTGATTGTTTATGATTTTGTTTTTAAAGAAAACTTCGTGTTGTTTTGAAATCCAATTTTTGGTATCCTTATCGGAACTTTAATAACTCTGATTTTAGATAATAAAAAAACTGCTTCTGTAATGTTATTGTCATTTTTCCATTTGGCCTGACAACTTTATAGGTGGTTTGGATTTGTAGATGTAATATTATGAATTGTTTCAATTAAGATTTATAATAATTGCGACTTGTTTGTAAATTGTAATGTATTCTTTTTCTGATGCTTACATATTATACTTACAGGACAAAGGCTTTGAAGCTGCAAAACCCGTAATTGAAGCCTTAAAAAATAACGGTGCTTGTGCTATCGGGGCCGCTGGTTTTTGCTGGGGTGGTGAGTGCCTTCCGTTTGTTTTGTGTTCTTTATTTTCCCTTCTTTTGTGTAATAGCAATTTCAGCTTGTCTTAGGTAGTTAGTGTAATATTGGTTGTATATAAATTAAGTTTAAATACAATTATTTTAAACTCACAGAATGTACTATGTTTCCTTCTTTCTCCCAGCTAAGGCTGTGTGTGAACTTGGGAACTCCAGACTTATCCAAGCTGTTGTGGTGTTACATCCATCATCTATCACTGTGGATGACATCGATGGTATGAATTTCAAAATATTTAGATGATTTCTTACTTTGTATATTCTTTGTTTAGGGGTTCCGTATAATCTTGTAAGGAAAAAAGATTACTATAATTATGTTGCAGCTTCTTGTGAATTATCACCCTAGCAATCTGCTTATTAAAACAAATATATTTTCATCACTGAGTTATAAATAATATTCTTTGTCAGATTATTGTAACTGTATATTAACAATTAAGTGACTAGTTCCCTTTTCCCTTTTCTTTTTTATGAGATTTTATTGGCGTCTACTGCTATATCATGAATAATCATTACATTTAGTGCATGCTACAGAGAACCTTTGGCTGAACAGCTGTTTTTGTATAAAAATTAATCAAAAGAAAACATGTCCCCAATGTTTGATTGCAATGTAGAAATAGATTTGTTAAATTTTTTGGATTAGACCATGAAACACCTTGTCCCCAACCGTCACTCCCTAGTGTATGGATGATTTAAAAGCTTCAGGAATCAGGATCATTGATGACATTTTTGTCTGATACATGAGCAAAAACTGCAACAATAGTGGTCTGTATTAAAATAAACTCCTTTCCTATTGTCATTAATTCTTTTGTAACGGTGAATTGAACTTCAGTTGGTATAGTATAACTTACTATGCTATGATTCTATTTATTACTGAATGGTTGAACAAGGGCAAAGAAGAAGAACCAATCAGAAACAGGTTTCTTAAAGCAGTGACTGTGATGTTCATATTCTTACGGTTCATTATTGGTCTTACTTTCAGGTGTTAATGTTCCAATTGCAATACTCGGAGCTGAGCTTGACACAATTACTCCTCAAGAGCTTATAAAACAATTTGAACAAGTCCTAACTGCTAAATCTGGGGTTGGATGAATCTTTCTTTCTTTTGTATTACCTTGATGGTTTGCTTATGATATTATTTTGTGGTGGCGAATAATTGGAATGGATCCTTCTACATGCTTAACGTGGAAACACACACACACAAATCCTGTGTGTAATGCTATTACCGTGAGATAGCTTCATCT
>JAVKPL010000506.1:0-14740 GCA_032173675.1 Gastrolobium villosum
CGGCGGTGGTGGTGGTGGTGGAGGTGGTGGCGGAGGTAACTGACCCTCAGGGCAGCCAGCCCTCATCTCCTCCATCATGACCCTCATCATGGTCATATTCTCCAGTCTGTTTTCCTCCAGAACATCTTCTGTGGCTTTCCAGTTCGCCTCACGCATGGCATCCATCATCGCCTGGTTGGCCAATCTAGCGGCCTCCTGATCGGCTAATCTCACCGCCTGCATCTCAGCTAATGCAGTCAGGACCGGGTTGGGTTGACCATCATTATGATCTTGGTTCCTCTTAGGTTGTACCATGACTCTGCACAAGTTACACAAATAATGAGCTGATCAGGCCCACGAAGTGTGGTCACATATGCATCATCATAATATGAGAAAACACAAGATAGACACACTCTGCACAAGTTACACAAATAATGAAAGTTCTGATACCATAAAATGATATTTATTTTTTTAGTTTCCCAAGGCCCGATAGCCAAAGACTAATGTGGTCACATCGGTAAATCTCTGCATCATCATAATAATCGAACCATGGCAGTAGAGGAACCTAGCTAACACAAGATAGACACACATCTAATTATCCGGGTGTCGATTCGATTTATTATTTGCAACACATACTTTGCACCGACTTTTCGCTTGGGATGTTACATGCCCACCAGCTTCCGCCTAGTTCGTCCTCGAACCACACCGTACTGGAAGAAAGGCCTTGCTCTGATACCATAAAATGTAACACCCCGTGTATACCCGGTTTGTTAACATGCTATAGTATTAAGTCACGCTTAGTTAATATGCGGAAAAACTTTTTCTTTAATTCAATTATGACGTCATTATAATTACCAAGTTGAATTACTCAATCCATTTTCAAAACATCGCCTGTACATGATTGCAAATGGACATCTAACTGAAATACCTCATATTAATATATAATGAGTTCCTATATTATTACAACTCGAATATAAATCAAAAAAAGTCAAATCAACGTGGCATGGACAACCCCATGCTCACACAAATATGGTAACATAGCCAATAAAGTTCAACATAAATATCCATTAAATGAAACTAAAACATAATAGCAATAAACGTAATCCAACATCACATGTCAGCAACTATCTAAGTCAGCAGATTACCAAAAAAAAAAAAAAAAACTATCTAAGTCAGCTCCGGCCTCCTACCGCTTGAGGTATCAACCCCAGCATTACCTGAACCTGAAATGATGCCCCAAACGTGGGGTGAGATCTCTAATAGTAAATCTCAGTAAGATAAGGGGCCCTCAAGGAACTTCCACCCCGAGCTCACTTACATGTGTAATATAAGTTCTAAAAATAGTATACAATATAAGTTATGAAAAAAGTGCAATGCAATAGATAATCATGAATGTGTGTGAATGCTATTCTACTGGCCAGAGAAGTGCAGAAAATACGTCTATATCCTACAGATAGTGCAAAACGCCACTTGCACCAACCCACAACCCCACCATATTGTATGACGCCACATACTCAGGCTTGCCATCTAGGTGGAACAACACATACATATTAAAAGCCATTGCACATAACTTAAAACACTTCAAGTATAAAAAGCATGAAAACACAGCATGCATATAAACCATTCCCCTATGGGGTATGGTTGAACCACACGATGGCTAAACCGAGGACACGAAAGCTTACTTGTACCCGTACGCCCCTCCGACTTGAACTCGGTATCACAAGGGTCCACACCACAAATAGAATCCAATGCACTCACAGATCTAGTTCAATGACCATCATAGTATCAATATAAATATTCTAAAATTCCAAGGCAATCGGATATTATTTTCTTTCTTTTTTTTTCAATTCGAACCGGAGATCCTTTCTAAGATGTACCATTTGATTTATTTAATTTTTAGATGATTATTATCTTATATATATAAATATATATATATAAAAAAATGTATATATATATATCTATATATATATATATATACATATATATATACACACACGCTTCCTGGGTACATTATATATATGTATCTTTTCAAATCTTTTCAAATCAATGGCTTTGTACAATATATATATATGTGTGTGTGTGTGTGTGTGTGTGTGTGTATATATTTTATAAAAACATAGATGAACTGGGTAAAGTAAACAAATCCTTTTTTTTAAACTTTCCTAATGCTCGGCTCCCTGTGCGTTATATATATATATATATATATATATATATATATAATTTGGTCATAATGGATTCAGAAAGGCATTATCCATATTCACGCCAAATGTGCATAATTTTATTTTGAATTCACGCAAATCGATAAGACAAAAGTGACAAAATCATGCCATCTACAGAGATAACACAATAACACGTAACATATGCAAATCATCTTTAAATTAATGAGTTCTGAATCGGTAACACATAACAAAGATTACACCCAAAATTTATGGATTTACAAAGGGGTAGTTGAATTTACCTTGGATCTTTTTGACAACAGAAAAAAAAATGGAAGCTTTAGGATTGAGAAAGCAGACAAATCCTTCAACAATGGATTATCCTTCAACAAGACTAGAGCTTTAATGGTTGGTTGATGTTTGAATGGAGGAGAGGAGGAAAAAGATGGAAACTTTGGAGAGAAGCTAAGACTCCAAGAAAGCTCCCAAATGCTGCCACACTATTCAGCTGCTGAGTCTACAATATAACCTAGGGTTTGGATCCCCTTTTCTATTTATATTTCAGATCAGCCTTTTAAAAGCACTAGGTTTCTGACCTAGGGTTATGCGTAAAGAGGCTATTTATAACTGTCAAGTGATCTCACGCAGTATTAACCCTCGTAGATTCGCTTATCATTTTAATCCCAAACTCGGGATCTGAACCTAAACATTTTTCTAAGGTTTATCATATTTTTTATTTAATTTTCGCAGCACCTTTCTGGTACGCACTTTTCCATAGCCAGTATCCGTTCTGATACCAGTTCTCATTATTTTACCCTGAAACTCATTTCACTAGTCCTACATAATTTTCTATAAATATTCAGATTTTTATTATAATTTTCTAGGATATTTTATCGACACGTATTTATACCGAGTAGCAGAGCCGGTATCTGCACTTTTCACCCGAAAAGCGACTTACAGTATTTTTTTACTCACTCAACATAATTATTTATACCTCATATTAATTCTTAGGGTCAATTATGGAATTATCTCCTAACTCTCATATATTTATTTAATTAATTTTCTTAATTAACGGTGCGGGTTCTTACAGCAAGTATCTGCTATGTCATTGTATAGCTTTTCTGGTTTTGCTAAGCCTGGGGTTTTAATTATAAGAGGTAAAGAGTTCACATCATGGCTTGGTTTTAGTTTGTATTGTATGCAGTATTTGGTTACTTTTAGGCAGGGAGAACCTTGGCAATTTAGATAGCTTAAATCCATTTTGTTGCAATCGAAATAATAGTTGAGACTTTATCTCTAGGATTAGCCATGTACTGTCCATGATTGTTTTCTGCCTTAAGATGGAAACGTGCGCTCTTGATACTGCAGATTGGTGTATTTTACATTCTTTTGGTTGCTTCTATCATGAAAGATATAGAATCACGGTGTATTTAACTTTTAAAGTATAGGTTAAGTGACTGTTTGAGAGGTCTTTTTTTTCTGCTTCTCTTCTCCTTACAGGCAGAAGCTAGGCCAAACAATTATAATAAAGAGAGTTTTTTTTTTATAACCAAAAAAAAAGCCAAAAGTCAATAGCTCCTAGGATGAGTTTTTTTTTTTAAGTTGTGTCAGCTTTTAAGCTAAATTTTTTATATAATCATCAAACAACTTTTAGGTTTTTTTTTTTTGGCTTTAGCTTAAAATTAGCTTTTAGCTTAAAAAAGAGATGTGCCAAACAGGCTGTTAATGAAACATTGTCTTTTCATTTTTTGCACCATTTGTAAATTACAATGTTTAATCACCTATCTCATTGATGACATAATTTTTACTTTCAGGTGTTTATTCCTATAATAATTTGGGAGAGAAACACATTCAGTATTCCAGTGTTAGCTGTTCTGGTGTTTGCTTCTGTAGCAGTATCCCAAGGTGTACTTTTGCCATCCTCACCTTCTATGTGGGTTGCTGGGATGACATTTGGTTACGGCTTTGGGTTCTTGCTGATATTTTTTGCAGTAGCTGTGGGAGTATCCCTCCCTTTTTTTATCGGTTCAATCTTCCAACATAAAATTGAAGTATGTGCCTTGTCTTCAGTCTAAGTTGGTTTCTATCTTCTTGTGTTTACCTTACCTGTGCTAATTAGGATCCAACATTTCACGATTCTTTGCAGGGGTGGTTAGAACAGCATCCAAAGAGAGCTTCTGTTCTAAGATCTGCTGGTGGAGGAAATTGGTTTCATCAGTTTCGGGCAGTTGTTTTAATCAGGGTTTCTCCATTCCCATACATAATCTATAACTATTGTGCTGTGGCGACAAAAGTTAAGTATGGGCCTTACTTGTTCGGATCCTTGGTAGGAATGCTACCAGATATAGTTGCTTCAATCTATACGTAGGATCTCTCTCTCTCTCTCTCTCTCTGATACACACTTATTTTCTATACTAGGAGTTTGCTTATGTTTTGCCTGGCTATTAACATTCTTTGATGGATTGCTTCTTGAGTATCAAACATTTTCGTGTAGATGTAAAAGTTATCATGTACATTTTTACAAAAAAAAAAAAAAAAGTTATCAAGTTCATCAGAAAATATAGAGCCTGACTACTTTTTGCTCGCTTCTGGGTGATTATACCATACTGTGGATTTAGGTTGTGTTATTGGTTCGGCTAGCTATGCCTCCAGCATAAGTATATTTTGCTCAGCATGATTATTTCAAGAAAAGACAATTGTTTACATTATGACTCATTGTTTACATTATGACTCATTGTTTAGTGGTGATTGCTTAAATTTGGTGTTATGGTTTTAATGCCTGATATAATTGAGACTCTTTCAGACTCTCCATCTTTCTTTACAATGTTTTCATGGTTCCCTTTGTTGCAATATTGGCTTTGATAATTTATATAGTAATCAATAAATATATCTAGATATAATTTGGTGGATTGATGAATCTTAATATAATGGTAAAACTGATATAGTCCTTCAAATTTGTTTTAGTCCCATGGTTGTGGGTTACAAGATTGCTCTCACCTTTGCCTTTTTGGCTTCTGGTTGTCATCATAAAATTTCTTTATCTGTGTTTCCAACCAAACTCAATATTTGTTTATAGTCTTTGAAGTTTGTTGATTTAACATAGCAATACTTGTTGATCCATTTCCCTTCATAAATTTTGCACTTTCATCTTTGAAACAAGTGCATCATTTATTGTGTAAGCATCTTCGTAACATGTCTTCACTTTTTGTTCCTCCTTGAAGTTGATCATAGGAAATATTATGTTTAGTGATTAGATACTTTACCCACGAAGTAAATGATTATTTTTCTTAGAACAGTGGTGTCTTTCTATCCTTATTTAGATCTTCACTTGGGTTTTGAATATGACTTTGTATAGAAGGGAGAAAATGATCTGTTTTCATGCATGACATTTGATGTCTTCAAATAAATCAATATACTAGTATTTGTCATTTAAGTAATGTTATAATAATGGTCGGAGTAATACTAAAGTGACTAACTGGTCATATTGTAAGAAAATGATCAATTTTTTAACCAACCGCGACACCCCACCCCTTTTCCAAAAAAATAAAATAAAATTAAAAATAAGTTTATATCTGATTGTTCTTCCTCTTAGAATATTTTTTATGTCTACACTCTACAGTAGTCTGGATGGCACATTCATGGGAGAGGGCAAACATATTTTAAATAACAATAAATTCAGTGTGTTGTGTTGTTATGAATGTTACGGAGTATTGACATCCTTTTTGTCTTCCCTAAGTTCCTACTTTGGAAAGGGTGTAAGAAAATAAATCAGTATGTCTTCATAGGTTGTTTGATTCTGTTACATACACCTATTTTGGAAAAAAATAGGGGATTTGAGAAAAGGGAACTTCACCTCAAGCACACAAACAAGTGCATCTAATGATTTTTATTCAAATACTTTAAGGTTTAAATAGATAATATAAGGCAACCATAAAAGTAACTACCCACTAACACGAGTAACTAATAGTCATGACCTATCATTTAGCAAAGTTGAAATTCAAAAAAAAGAAAAACTACCCACTACTTAAACAAACCAACAATTTAGAAAAATAATAAAATAACAAACCCGTAGCAATCCCTCCCCCTAAAAATTACTCGTCCTTAAGAGTATGTCCACCTCTTCATTGCTGTTGATTGGAAAATGTCCTCTAGCCACGACTCTTTCTTTCCTCTTCTCAAAGAATCTTAGAAGTGAATTTCTCATTGGATATCTCATGTCTAAAGCAAAAATTTGGGATCTTGGTCGAGGGGCCTTGTTTCATTGAGACACTTTGACCGCGTTGAAATCTTTAATGGCAATAGTAGTGTTAAGGTGGGTTGCTTGTTTGGTGGAGAGAGAAAGAGAGAAATATTTGGGTGTGGAAGCTTCACGTATGAAATGAGAACAATTGAAATAGGAGAGTTTGGTGATTGGTACTATAGCATCTAGCCGATTGGAGAGTTTGGTGAACATCTCCTTTAATTGAATGGAGAGTTCCTGAACTGCTTCTTTTAGTTTTTCCAACTTTTCTCCATGCCTGGCTTTGATAAAGTTTTTCCATGCTTGGCTCTGATACCAAGCTGTGAGTTCAACTAAGGGAATCCTGTCTCAAGCACACAAACAAGTGCACAAAACTGTTTTTTCTTATGTGATAATATTTATTCAAATACTTCAAGGTTTAAATAGATAATACAAGTCAACCATAAAAGTAACTACCCGCTAATAGAAGATAGGCTTCACTAATAGTTATGACCTTTCCTTTAGCAAAGTTGAAATTCAAATAACAAAATAAATAAAATAACTACCCACCACTTAAACAACCCAACAATTCAGAAAATAATAAAATAACAAACCCATAACAGATTCTCACCAGCTGGACACTATTTTCTTAGTGTTTTTGTTTTGAAAACTAATATTTACTTGGCACCAAAAACATCATTCCTGTGTCAATTCTATCTCGGACTTTTACCTCTTTCCTCTTATGTTCCCCCTCAGACTCCCTTGATCAGCAATACTATCTTCATCGTTATTTATTTCTTTGCTTGATTTCATCTATCTTCATCAATAAGTATTTTGTTGGCTAATAACAACGGTGGTTGCCCTTAACTTAATAGTCCTATCCTTGCATTTTGACATGTATTTTATGTTAGCCATTTAAAATGTTGGTTTGTTTATAATGTTTACAAAGAAAGGAACTAATGACGCAAAATATCCTCTTGAATTCATTGTCTCCTTGTCTTTGGCTGCAGGGGAATTTTGATACGCACATTGGCTAATGTTTCACATAAAAAGCACACACTATCTGCCCCGCAAACCGTCCTCAATGTTGTTGGCTTCTGCATAACTGTAGCTACAACCATCTTTTTCACTGTCTATGCTAAGAGACGGTTCAAGGAGTTACGAAAAGAGGATGAGCCGCTGTTACAGTAATCCAGTAGTTTTAGTTTGGGTTTCATTGCTGGCTCCTCGAGGCAGTTACTGCTATCTCGTATCGGCACATTGATGCACAGTGCCCTGTTGGGTGAGGTTTTATTTATTAAGTAACCTCATCTACGTGAAGGTTGAACGTCAAATGTTTAAGGATTTTATTAGTCTCATTTAACATAAGATAATTATCTTATGTTGTAGAGAGAAAATAGGTGGGTCCCACCATTACAAGAAAAAAGAAAAAGGTGGGTTACGGAAATCGAAGTGAGAGATGATATCTTATGTAACAGGAGAATAGTATTTCCTAATATTTAAAGGGTAGGAAGTGGTGATCAAGGAACAAGCTAACACGACTGACATCAGCATTTCTATAACTTTTTCCTTTCTACAGAAACTAATTTCTTTGTTGCTGCTTCCATCTCATTTGACTTTGTATATGAATGAAATCCCTACTTTTAGAGTGATTTTTTTAAACTCGGCAGGATTAAATCAAATATGTCGTTGTTGTTGACTTGCCAAATGGTCGATTCCATGTTCTAGTCCTCTTTGTTTTTGTTATGGGCTGGACTCAAGCCCACTCTACACCTCGGCCCAACCCAAGCAAACCCTAGAGCCGGGCTATATAAGGCAGGTAGGTGGAGCAATAAGGGACACAATCTCTAACCCTAGTCATTGGATATCACACACACACACCTTGGAGGCAAACGCCTAGGTCAGTGTCAGTGATCCACGTTCCTCCCAGATACCTAATCTATAGATATCCAGAGAGGAACATCTGAATCCGAGATCAATCATCCAACCTACGTTGGACACATCTGCCACAGGCAGAACATTGGCGCCGTCTGTGGGGATCGAACCCACGAACCCTAAAATTACCAAAAGGAGCGATGGTGAGAACCACAAGAAGTGGCTTCCGTCAGCCTTTGACGTCCAATCAGGAGGAGGATCGGGAAGCAGCAGATCATGATCATCCCCCACCACCGATCCCAGATCCAGATGCCGTGCACATCAGCGAGGTGCACTCTGACTCAGCGTCCACTCCAGCCTGCAACCCTGATGCGCCTTATATGCAGGGGTTGCAGCCCATCGATGAACTTGGCCGACAAGGCCCGAATCTGGCCATGGATGCCCTCCTACGCCGGGTCGAGGAGTGGGAACGCCGGAGCGAACTGCAGAGACAAGCGGATGCGATGCAGATCCGCGAGCTGGAGGCCCGGATCCAACAGATGACTAACCCAGATCCGGTCAGAGCTGTCAATCGCGTAGTTACAGATCTACGCCATTCGAGCCCTCACATAGAGGATCGGCGACCTGCGGAGCCTGCCCCTACCGGAATCCCCGTAAATCCAAATTCAGCAATTGGGGCACCGAGATCCAGTTTGCAAGGACCGCGGCAAGGGGGGCAAGGAAACCTGGATCCTAACCAGATGCCTCGGATGCCTAGGCGTTTGGGCGCACAGGATATGCAAGCAGATGGCAACGCGGCTGCAATACACCGACCTCAGCAACGTAGCCCGGACAACGTTGCCGGAGTGTACAGGAGAAAATACAACAGGGGGTTGTACAATGACAGCCCCTTCTCAAACGAAATAGTGGAGGCTCCCTATCCAGACAATTTAAACCTATCCGAGCTGGTCAAATATGATGGCACACAAGATCCGCAGGTGCATCTGGATGCGTTTGACACAGCTATGTATATCAAAGGCATCGAAGAGCCTCTGATTACTAGACTTTTTGCAACAACACTAACCGGGGCGGCACAAACATGGTTTTCATCCTTACCCGCGGGGTCCATTCGATCTTTCGAAGAGTTCGGTGGGCGATTCTTGTTGAACTTTGCCACCAGCAAAAAGCAGCCAAAATCAGAGTTTGCCTTAGGCAAAATTAAACAGCAATCCGGTGAGACCTTGCAGAGGTACCTAGATCGGTTCAAACTTGCCGCCCTCCAAGTGCCTGGATTATCAGAAAATGTTCACTTACATCTGGTGATCGCCGGGCTTCATGGCACCTCTAGACTGGCCAAATCGATTTATAAGGACCCACCCCGGACCTTAGTCGAATTCAACACGCGTTCTAAAAAATACTTAGAACTCGAACAGATGGAATTGGAGAATGTTGACCAGAAACATCATCCGGGTCAAGCAGATAAACTAGGAGCCCGAAAGCCGGGAGATTTGCGCGGGAAAAAGCCAGAAGAGCGGTTCCCAACTCGAGGGCGGTATGAGAAATACGCCCCACTGAATGCTCCTCGGTCGCAGATTTGGCGCGAGGTGGCCTCCACAGAAATGAAGACGGTGGAGAAACCCCGGCCATTACAACATCCAGCCGGCCTGGACCAATCCCGGTACTGTGCATTCCACGACGGCCCAGGGCACTCCACGGATGAATGCTGGGACCTTCGTGATGCCATTGAAAAATATATCCGAGAAGGAAAATTACGTCAGTACCTCATCCGCACTCAGGGATGGAGAAATCGAAAGAGAAGAGGAGGCAAGTTTGTCAACCAGTCTAATGATAAGAAATTTAAAGACGAGAATCGCGGCAACAAGCAGGCTCGTGATGACGAGGAGTTCCAGGAACCGGAATTCGAATGCAATGTTATCAGTGGCGCGTTTGGTGGTGGCGGAGACACTATGAATGCCCGACGAAAATACCTCAGGGAGGTGCTCTCCATCAGAGAACGTCCTAAGTTCAAAGAAGAAGAGCCAGAACCACCGTTACTATATTTCACAAGGAAGGAAATGGAAGACGTGATACCAGGCCATGTAGATGGGTTGGTCATCACTGGGACATTGGTGAATTGCAGGGTCAAGAAAATCTTCTTGGATAATGGGAGTTGTGCTGATGTTATTCTATGGCAGGCCTTCAAAAAGATGAACCTCGATGAGGAGGATCTCAGGCCTTGTAACACGGCGTTAATTGCGTTTAATGGGCAAGATACCATACCCAAAGGGTACATTGATTTGCGGTTGACATTAGGCACCAAGGAGGCATACAGGTCTGAAAGAGTGAGGTTCATTGTGGCCGACTTCCCTTCTGAATACAATATGATTCTGGGGAGGCCGACCATTCACGATTGGGATATGTTGATCTCAACCAAACACCAAAAGCTCAAAATGATCTCCAAACAGGGTACGGTGCTCACTATAGCTGGAGACCAGAAAGAGTCTCGGAACTGCTATTTCAGATCTGTCCGTATGGTGACAAGGGATCCCAGTACTTCTACTGGAATCAGGCAGCCCGGCAACAACCCAACACCACACAGGTCGGTTCACATGGTCGACTTCGATATGCGAGATGAGGAACAAATGCCACGACCAGAGCCGGAAGGCGAACTGGAGGAAATAAACATTGGAGAACCAGGACAGGCCACCAAAATTGGCAAAGACTTGGAACCAGACGATAAACGTAGCCTGGTTGCATGCCTCGATCGTAACCACGATGTCTTCGCTTGGAGGTCATCCGACATCCCTGGGGTTGACCCCGGCTTCTGCTGCCATAAGCTATCTGTATATCCGGGATCAAAGCCGGTAGCCCAGAAGAAGAGGAATCTCAGCTCAGAACGACGTCAAGTCTTAGAAGATCATGTGAAAGAATTGCTGGAAGCAGGGTTCATTCGAGAAATACAGTATACGACTTGGTTATCTAATGTGGTTATGGTTAAGAAGCCAAGCGGGAAATGGCGAGTGTGCACGGGCTACACAGACCTGAATAAGGTATGTCCCAAGGATGCATACCCAATGCCGAATATTGATCAACTGGTCGACAACTCATCTGGGTTCCATATGTTGTCCTTTATGGACGCTTACTCTGGTTACAACCAAATCCCATTACATCCTGGTGACCAGGAGAAAACTGCATTTATTGCAGAGAAAGCAAATTACTGCTATAACGTCATGCCATTCGGGCTAAAAAACTCGGGAGCCACGTATCAAAGGATGATGAACCAGGTTTTCTCGGATCAGCTGGGTAAAAACGTGGAGGTGTACATTGATGACATGATCGTCAAGTCAGCCGGCATGGAAACACATATTCAGGACTTGGAACAAACATTTAGTAAATTACGACAGCACCGCATCCGTTTGAATCCAGCAAAATGTGCTTTTGGAGTTTTTGCAGGAAAATTTCTGGGCTTCATGCTAACACACCGGGGTATAGAAGCCAACCCGGATAAGTGTGGAGCCGTATTGCAGATGACTGCCCCGAAAAATAAGAAAGAAATACAGCAGTTGACTGGGAGGCTGGCTTCTCTTACCCGTTTCTTACCTCGGCCAGCGGAGACAGCCCTTCCATTCTTTAAACTACTACGAAAGGAGGTGCAGTACAGATGGAATGCAGATTGCGAAGTTGCTTTCCAGGAAATTAAGAAGAGGTTATCTTCTCCCCCCATATTGGCCAAACCCAAAGAACAAGAAACTTTAATCCTCTACTTATCAGTTGGGGAACTGGCTGTCAGCTCGGTTCTGGTACGAGAAGACGACGAAGGCCAACAACCGATCTACTTTGTAAGCCGGCTCTTACAGGGAGCCGAACTGCGATATCAGCGGTTGGAAAAGATAGCTTTTGCACTCCTTACCTCAGCTCGCCGACTTCGGGCATACTTCCAGGCCCACAAAATCCTGGTTCGGTCAGATTTCCCAATCCGACAGGTATTGCATAAGCCCGACTTAGCAGCAGGATGATGAGCTGGGCCATAGAATTATCCGCGTTCGATATAACATTTGAGAACCGCAAAGCGATCAAATCGCAAGCTCTGGCCGACTTTGTCCGAGAACTGACCTCGGCACCGCATATCTCTTCTGATGATCCGGATAAATGGACCATATACGTGGATGGATCCTCCAATTCAAAAGGAAGTGGAGCCGGCGTCATAATAGAAAGTCCGGATGGAGTGGCCGTAGAATATTCCATGAAAATGGATTTCGAGACCTCGAACAATCAGGCGGAGTATGAAGCTTTCATAGCCGGCCTCCTTCAAGCTAAGGAGCTTGGAGCTCGGAAAATCAGAATTTGTAGTGACTCCCAGCTGGTCACTTCACAGGTCGAAGGTAATTACCAGGCAAAAGGACCCATGTTGGTAAAATATCTGGAACATGTCAAGCAGATAATTGCACATTTTGAGGAGGTGGAAATCAGCCACATCCCAAGAAACGCAAACAACAGAGCGGACATATTATCCAAGCTCGCCAGTACAAAAGGATGGGGCAATTACAGAACCGTAATAGAGCAGAATATTCCCGAGCCGACCTGCATGATGCACATCTCACAAATAGATGATTGGCGTAGCAACCTCATTGCATACCTTGAAAGGGGTGCTCTGCCCGAAGAAAAAGCAGCGGCCAAAAAACTCATCTGGGATGCCGCATCATATACCATGCTTGAAGGGCAATTATATAAAAAGGGGATCTCAACTCCCCTGCTTAAATGTGTCAACTCGGATAGAGCACAATACGTTCTATCCGAGATACACGAAGGAATTAACCGCCAACACGTCGGCGGGAAAGCCTTAGCTCGGAAGGCACTTCGTGCCGGCTACTTCTGGCCGTCCATGGCGAAAGATGCGAAGGATCATGTACAGCGATGCGACGAATGCCAAAGGCATGGCAAAAACCTTTTGGCCCCACCTGAGGAGCTGAATTTTATCACGGCTCCATGGCCATTCTACAAATGGGGAATGGACATTCTGGGCCCGTTTACTGCAGCAGAGGGTCAGCTTAAGTGGTTGATAGTCGCAGTTGATTACTTCACCAAATGGATTGAGGCTGAGCCAATTGCTTCCATTACCTCGGCCCGCATACAGCGTTTCTTAGAGAGAAACGTAATATGCCGTTTTGGGATCCCAGCTGAAATTGTAACGGACAATGGCACCCAGTTCACTAGCAAAGGGTTCCAAAACCTTTTGACTGGGTTTCATATCCGGCACAGATTTGCCTCGGTGGAACACCCCCAGACTAATGGTCAGGCTGAAGCGGCTAATAAAATTATAGTTGAAGGCTTACGCCGACGTATGGAACAATCCGCTAAAGGTAAATGGGTAGAGGAGCTCTACTACGTGCTATGGGGGTATAGAACCACGGTTCAAACCTCTGTGGGCGAGTCCCCCTTCAAACTAACATATGGATGTGAAGCCATGATCCCAGTGGAACTAGGGGAACCATCCTGGAGAAGGGTTCAAACTCTAGCACAAACAGAAAAGGACAATAATGATAAGGTGGCGGTTGAGCTCGACCTGATTGAAGAGATCCGGACTATGGCATACTGCAGAAACTATGTGGCCAAGCAACTAGTGGCTAACCGATTCAATAAAAAAGTGAGACCATGGTCATTTGAAACAAAGGAGTTAGTCCTACGCAGGGTGGACATAGGGGGACGAAACGCTTCACAAGGGAAATTAGCCCCAAGATGGGAAGGGCCTTTCAGAGTCAAAAGTAAATTGTCCAAAGGAGCTTACGTGCTAGAGACTTTGAAAGGGAAGCAAGTGGCAAGGACATGGAATGTAGAGAAGTTGAAAAAGTATTACAGTTAAATTGAATATCTTGCTTGTGCAAAGCAAATACGATTTTACAAGTTGTACGTTCCGACTTTGGTAATTTATGCAATGCATACACATTCCGACGTCTGGGAACCAACGTTGAAAGAAATTGAACCCGCCGTTTTAAAAAGAAACTCGGTTGAGCGTTCATTTATGAATTTGAATCCGAGCTATACGAACCCATGTTAAATTGGAAGTTCTGAAACTCACAATAGAAATCCGAGTTATAGGAACCCAGCCTGCCAAATAGGCAAGAGCCGAGCGTTCTAACCCGAGATAAGAAATCGAACCCGCCAAGTAGAAAAAGCTCGGTTGAGAGTTCGAATATAAATAGAATCCGCGCTATACGAACCCATTGGAAGTTCAAATACGCGAAATAAAGAACTAGGCCCAGGTGTTTGAACCCGCCTTGCCTAAAGGGCAAGGTTGAGAGTGCTAACCTCGGCTCATTTATGAAAAAAGGGAGATTGTGCTAGGGGACGCCCTCGCACGCTATCTCAGCCGAAATCAAAATCCGACAGCAAAACCTCGAAGCATACTAGGCGGATGTTGCACACAAAGCAAATATAAGCTACACAATTAATTCTATTCTTGAATTAATGTCAAGTCAGACAAAAAAATGTTTATACAAATAAAGCCGGAATATCAACAGACAGCATTCCAAAG
>JAVKPL010000507.1:0-14779 GCA_032173675.1 Gastrolobium villosum
GCAAAGATGATTAAATTATAGTTGATGGACTAATTTTATTTTATCGCTTCAAATTTATATCTCCAAAATATACCTGGTTACTCAAAAAATTGTAAATTAATTATTATGAAAATACTTTTCATTCCATTGGCATGTGAGGTTTTACACACATCTCGACTAATCTAAATCTCCAATCAAGTTTTCACCAAAAAAAATCTAACACAAATATGTACAACCAATTAAAAAAATATACATGTATTTTTTTTTTAATATCTAACACAAACATTTTAAATATAAATGTATAACCAATTAAAAATATATATATATATATAAATCAAAGATTGAAATTGGAAAAAATTATATAAAAAAAGATGTATAATTAATATATAAAAATTTAAATTTAAATAAAAAATGACGTGTGTCATTTTATAAACAAATGTTATTAAAATTTAAGAACTATAAAAATGAACATTTTAATTTAGTACATAAGAAAGAAATTAAACTTTCATTTTTTTATTACAAGAGTGTAATTAACACACATACTTGCGAAAAATAATTATTTATATAAAATACTAACAGTTAAAGGTGGAAAACTGGGCTCATCCTGGAGGGCCAGCCCTCCAATATATTTTTATAATTCAATTGAAATTTTATCCTTCTTCTTTTATAATTAAATTACTAAATCTTTTTTCAATTTTTGTAAATACAAATTTGTGAAATTCCAAAGATTAACGACACTAATCCTTGCAAAAAAAAAATATTTATATAAAATGCTAACAGTTAAAAGTGGAAAACTAGGCTCAGCCTGGAGGGCCGGCCCGCCAATATATTTTTATAATTCGATTGAAATTTCATCCTTCTTGTTTTATAATTAAATTACTAAATCACACCAAATTTTTTTTACTAAATCTTATTTCAATTTTTGTAAATATTAATTTGTGAAATTCCAAAGATTAACGACACTACTCCTTGCAAAAAAAGATAATTATTTATTTTTATTTTTTGAATATGATTGTAGTAAATGAAAGTTCATCTCTGAGATAAAATATAAAAACCTACACGCAATTATAAAAATATTTTTTTGTGGATAAATGTAAAAACCTTTTACATGCTGATGGTTAGAGGTGGCAAATTGGACTCGGCCGAGAGGGCCGGCCCACCAACATATTTTTATAATTGAATTAAAATTTCATCCTTCATCTTTTTTAGTTAAATTCCTAAATCTGATTTTAATTTTTGTAAATACAGATTTGTAAAATTCTAAATATTAACAACATAAATCCTTGCAAATAATAATTATTTATTATTATTTTTTAAATGGGATTGCAATAAATGAAAGTCTATCTCAAAGATTAGTGCAGTTGCTTTGATTCTATTTATATGCATTTGTTGCAATGTAAGGAAAAAATTTGACTCATACATGTTTATTTGATTAAGTTGCATTCAAATCCCATTCAGACATTTTTTTTGGTTCTTAAAAAAATTTAATCCAATCTTTTTTTTCTGATACTATGACTTTTGGGTGTTAACATATTAGTGTTACTTATTTATTGAGTTTTTGCCTTCTGTATTGTAGGCACAAGGAACAAAAATAATACAGGAAATGACATATTTAGTAAGTGTTGAACTCATCCCTCCAATGATTGCTACGAAATGAGACTGAATAAATAGCGTTTTCATATTATAGGTAAAAGCTGATCTTTTAAATCCATATTTGCTTGGTGTTATTGTTACCTTGATCTTGTTGACGAATGTTATAGTTAGCAATGATTTGTATGCATTTTTTTTATATCCCTTCCTCATGTTAACATGGTGTATCATAACGTATTATGATGTAGTTGTATGCAAAATTAATTATCCCTCTGAATAGCATATTTTTGTTTGTGGTTGATATTTGCAAAGTTATGTGTCAATGCTGTAATTTTTTTCACCTGAAATATAGAACAAAATAGCAACACAGTTTTTGTAAGTATAAGATGTACAGTGCGATTAACCAACCACGACGGACGACAAAAATTTTGATCTTTTCCTCCGTGCATCGCACGGGTAATATACTAGTTTTAATTTATTTTAGGGTTATAATAGTATTTATATTTATAATTTTTTAAGATTTCAATACCCAAACGACGTCGCTTTGGGAATAAATGCGAATAATTTATTTGCATTAACTGCAGAAACATTTTCCTTATATATATACATTTAGGGTTCGCTTTTTCTGCAGTTACTGCATATAAGTTATCTGCAGTAAATTCAATACGACGTCATTTTGGGTGAAATTATATTTTTTTATAATTTTAATTTAATTCAGGATTATAATAGTCTTTATATTTATAATTTTTTAAGATTTTAATATCTAAACGACGTCATTTTGGAATAAATACAGATAACTTATGTGCAGAAACATTTTTCCTATATATATATATGTGTGTGAGAATTATTTTCATACTACATGAGAAGATTTATCTCATGTAATGGAGACAATATCACCAGTGGAATCCTCTCACAAGCTGAGAGAAAAATAATAGAGACAAAATCCACCTCTATTTTTTGTGTGTAAAAATTCGACTTGTCGTGTGTGAAATGAGAAAAATATAACTTTTTTTTTTCCTACAAGCTTAATATTTTATTTAATATAACACCAATATTAAAACCTATTACTTATTATTCAAGTTGATACAACATGATACAACATAACAAAATTATAATCTTGAAAACGAATAACACGAACATAATTTTTTCTTGTTAAATCATATCTCTATCAAAAATTATCACCCCTAATTTTACATCTACTTTTTCTTTTTTCAAAAAGTACAGAAATATAAATAGAATCATATTAAATAAATTTGTATCCTCGCAAATATTATATCGTGTCAGTAATTATAGAAGAAACGTCATGCAACACTCTATGGAATAGTGATTTGAACCGAACCTCATTTTTTTCCAAATTGAACCAAGTCTTTGTAGCAACTCACACAAACTCTAAATAAAAATAAAATAAAATAAATCAGAAACTCAATTTTACAAACCCATTAATTCAACACCAAAAAAGAAAATAAATATGATTAATCTATAAGCATTAAAAGAGAGGTAATGCCTATAATATATGAAAACTTAGCTTGAATATGCTGAATGGATTTTACACGTCGCCTCTAACTCAAAAAAAAAAAAAAAAAAAAAAAATATTACTTTTCACCAAATAAATAAATAAATACTACAAACCTATGAAGCACCAATACTCCAATATTTTTTTTCCAACGTATCTGATACGCGTATCGGAAACGTATCGGATACATATTGTATCGTATCAGCAAATTTGGAACGTATCGAAAATGCCATGTCGGTGTAGGTGCTTCATAGCTACAAACTGATCAACCAGACCGGATGGAGGAAAGAACAAATTTCATTGCGTACAAATCTATTTAACATTTTGTTCTTTCCATTTTAAATCAAGAATACCAAACCAAGCAGCTTGCAATTTTCCGTCATTCTAGATGAAGATCATGACAACCTATTTGCTATGAGTGAGTCTACAAATAAATCGGCTAACCCTGGTAGATACTATTAGCCACGGTATTATCCCTACCTGCAACGTTATAAAACAAACACAAACTATATTCAGAAATTAGTGGATGCTTTCATATAGTGTCTTTTATTTATACTAAATTATTTATTGCGACAAAAAATTTGTTTGTTAAATGCACATAGATACCAGTTAATTATGAACATCACATCACATGTATCATGAGACTGTCACAAACTAGATCAAATCCTCACTCATCCAAATGCAAAAGAAAAAGCTGATATCGGCACATTCAATGATTGGGACCCAAGAGGGTAGCATTTACTTTGAACATTGCTTCTTTTATACAAAATCTCAAATGTAACAAGGAAAGATACTAGCAATTACTTACCAAAATATTGTTATTTTGAACCCCTGCAGTCCTCCAAGATAATAATCTCCCTGCAAAAGTGTATTTAGGATACAAAATAAGATCTTGGTGTTTTCCTCTGTCACCATTAATAAGAGGCAATGAGGCATGCTATTTGTGTGATAGGTCACAACTCTTCATTTGTACAGAATATCAGAATTCCAACAAAATAAGAAAGGCGGAATTTTGTATAGCAAGCTAATAAATCTGACAGTTCTTATCCAAACGGGTGAGGGAGTTTATAGTGCAACTCCTAGTAAAATTGAAGTACTAATCATAATTTCATTACCAAATGGTTGCACGAGTTGTTGAGATATGCTAGCCACAGGAACACTCCAAAACCAGATAAGCAGAATTAAATATGTTAGGACCTACATGGCACAACCACACAAGTATTTTATCAGCCTTCACAAAGAAAACATGTAAACTTAAACAAGGTTTATAACAGGAAAATACCTTTAAGACCAGCAGAACTTGTGAATACAAAGCAGTGTCCTTGTCATGTAAATTTTGACCTGCATATTAAGTTTAAACTACAACTTTTTGATAAATGATGGATTTGTGAAGCAGGAAAGGCTGAGAAACTAGAGTAATGCTACTTGCACAATAATCTCAGCACACATTCTGCATTCCTGCTGATGTGACTGCATCGAGTATTACCTACTTATGGATCCAACTTTAAAAAAATGTCTTAACTCCGATGCAACCGCATCAGCAACTGTGAGGAATCGGTTGAGAAACAGATTAAGCAGCAGTACTTGTGAAACAATCAGTCTCCTATGTTGCATAAGTATGGATATGAGATTTATATTTATATATGTAAAAATAAGATGAAATATAAATTTATGCCTTCTCTAACTCTTTCATGAGAAGAGGGCAAGCCTCGAGCAATGATAAAGTTGCTCCTTTGTGACCAAAAGATCATGGGTTCGAATGCAGAAAACAATCTCTTTGCAAATATGCAAGGATAAAGAGCTGCGTACCAAAAGGATTGCCCTCACCCCTACCCTCACTAATCGAGGTTTAATGGGGAGTGGGGTTTTTTTTTTTCCCCTAACTCTTTAGGATAAAAGTCTGTTATATTGTGCAATGATTTTAATGAGGACAAGATTGCTTGAATGAGAATATGTTTTGAGCCGTGGGTAGCCATATATATATATATATACATATATATATATACATATACATATATATATATATATATATATATATATATACATGAGAAGTCTTACACTCAATCTTAGTTATTGATATTACTTGTATCTAACGGCTCACATATCTGATAAATTAGAGCTGGTAGATATAAATAGGGCTAAGATTAAGAATAAGAGTATAATTTACACTTGTATAAAATTATCTTGCCTCTCTCTCCCCCTCGCTGTCTCTTTGGAAGTGTGTATAAAACATGTTATCTATTGTTATAAATTTAAGCAGTACAATATTTGAAGTCATGCACAATAGTATGTGCAGTCGTAACTGTTAGAATTGGAAACAGGAAATTAAATTCCTCATGCAACCGTTACAAAAGCATGACACATGTGCATAAACTTTAGATTATTAAATATGGAGAATTGGAGACTTGACAGTGCTGAAAGCCATGAGCCATATAAACTTCCCAATGACTTAATAGTATGTTAGGGAGTATTTGGGCAGAAGGGGAATGAGGAGAAGGAGAGGAGGTTACTTTCACTTGTTTGAATGTTTAAGGAAATGAGAACTCTCTTTCCCTAGCCTGAGAAATAAAAGTTATAGCGGAGCAAATGAGAGTTACTTCTTATTTAAATTAAAGTAAACCATTTCCCTCTGCCTCCCAATTTGTGGACGAAGAATTTTGGTCCTTGAGGGAGAACATATCCCTCTCCTTACTTCTTATCCAAGCATAGCATAAGCCTACTGGCAGCAAAGATAGAGTGGAAATACAAAGTGATGAGGAATAGGATAGGAATAATGATCTTAAAATCGACTCTTTTTATAAATGTAAAGAGAATATTTACCACCTAAATCAAAATGACCTTGTTAAATTTAACAGCATAAATCATTAGTGCCTAATCATCTTTGATTACTATTTGTTGCTTCCAAAGTCTAAACACATTTTCAGAACTATAACTTTTTTATTTAGGTATTGCAGATTTCAAAGATGTCTGTCACATTTACATAGAGTACATGTAAATAACTTGCAACAGGAAATAACTCACACTTTGCAAGTTCCCTCTCCTTCGCAGCTGCCAGTCTTCTGAGTTTTGATGCTTGTGCAAAGGTTGATGGCCTGAGAGGACACAGAAATGACTCATGTACTCTATCTGTTTCTCACAAACATACACATACGAAATTCAAAGTTTAAATTAGATTTAAATTTAAGATATTTCTATTGCTGTTAAGATATTTCCATAAAGAGTCACACTGATTCTGAAACCTTAGTTAGAAAGTATAATTAGGCCCTAAAACAAATAGAATATAAAACAAAAGTAATGAAAATAAAAGGTGTTTCAAGTTTCACCAAATAAAAGGTTTTATACAAGATACAACAAATCTATGTTTCGGAACTTTTTCCAATCATTTTCTAAGTATAAACAGTCAGGAGTGAAACTTCGATGATTGGTTTGGGCTGCAAAGGGTTTACGGAATGTGTAGAATAATTTTTTATCAAGGAAGGAGCAGCTTCGCCCTCATGCAAAATGGAAGTCCAGCCCTGTAAATAGTAGTTGAGACAAAAATATGGAATGACATAATCGTTTCTAACCAATACAACAGATTAATAAAATTCTCATACGGCTACTTGCACGTATACAAATTAACAGTTCAGTCAAGCTCAATAGCTAGTAGCAATCATACGGTTCGAGCAAGCAGGCCATGTAACTTTTACTCAATGAAGGAACACAGATTGAAAAGTTCACAGAAATTTAAAGAACAACAACAAAAAACGCATTCCTTCTCATAAACACTCTATCATCATCAAAATCACATCTAAGGCACACTCACAACATTGATCATACAATTATCTCTTTTTTAATTACTTATAGTCATGCAATGGTATGATTGCTCCTTTGTGAACATAAAGTCATGAGTTTGAGTCTCAGAAACAGCCTCTTTGCAAAAAAGCAAGAATAAGGCTGAGCACAATTGACCATCACCTCTACCCTTGCAAAGTAGAGAAGCCTTGTGCATTAGGTTTTCCTTTTTCCTCCTTTCCACTTGATTTCTCTATTTTAATTTTCTCAGACTTTTATACCAAGGTATTTGATTCTTATTCTACATGTCTGAACTACAATACATGATTCCAATCAAGTAAAGTTACTTCAATGTTTAAGTACCGAACCTCTTCTTTACCAATCACATAAATACTCTCTGTCAGCCCATCACCCACTTCAATATTTTCATCCTCACTACTCTTACTTTGACATGTACTTTTACAGCCAAAATATCTAAAACACAGTAGGCCAACAAGAGCATAACATAAGTTTTGTGGAGATCAAGAAGTTGCACTGGATGAGTAGCCGTACAAGAAAAGATAAAATCAGGAATGAATTATATTGAAAGTAGGACTGACACCTATTGAGGAAAAGATGCTAGAATCGGGACTAAAAAAAATAGTTTGGAGACTTGAGAAGACCAATAGAAGCCCTAGTTGAAAGAGTTAATTAGATGGAGGATAGCCTAATAATTAGAGGTAAGGGAAAACCAAGAAAAATTCAAAGTGAAACCATTTAAAAAGATTTAGAGCAAAATGGCCTCTTCAAAGAATTGGTTTTCACATAATATTAATGGCATTGTTTGATCCATGTAGTATTAGAATTTGATCACGGAAGGAAAATGAGAGAGAATGAGAGAAACGAGAGAGAGAGAGAGAGAGATCTGAGAAATCATCTTTCTTATTAACAAAAACTCAGAGAATGAATTACAACCCAAAGAGAGAGAGGGAAAACATTATATATAGACTAAAGCTAACTAAGTTGCTGACTCAGCAACTCTAACAGTTTTGTAACAATTCTATAACAAACTAATAACAATTCTATAACAAACTAACAGCTGGTACAGCTTGCACAACAGTAAGGGATCAGCTAAGTCTGGTACAACCAAGATAAGCTACAACCAGAATTAATATCTTCTAATACTCCCCCTCAAGCTCAGCAGTGTGGGAGAGATGGAACAGAATCCAGGACTCTGAGCTTGGTTCGGAAATCAACAAAGGATGTTGAAGGCAAAGGCTTGGTAAATGTATCTGCCAATTGATCCATGGCATGTATATGTGAAACCTGTATATCCTTAGCCACAACCTTTTCACGAAGAAAATGTAAATCTAACTCAAGATGTTTGGTGCGAGCATGTAAAATTGGATTATGAGCGATTGCTACAGCACTGAGGTTGTCACACAGAACATGAGGAATAGCAAGAGACAACTGCAGCTCCTGAAAAAGGGACTTGATCCATAATATTTCTGCACAAACAAGAGCCATGCTTCTGTATTCAGCTTCAGCAGTGGACCTGGCTACAAGGGACTGCTTTTTGGACCACCAAGATATGAGATTGGAACCCAAAAAGATACAGGCACCAGAGGTTGACCTTCGATCATCAGGGTCAGCCCCCCAATCAGCATCACAGAAAGCTGTAAGAGGAAATGAGCCAGAGACAGACTTGACTGGCTGAAGGTGAAGGCCAAATGAGATAGTGCCTTGAAGATATCTCAAAATACGCTTGACTGCCTTCCAATGATCTACCAACGGTTGGCTCATAAATTGACAAACCTTGTTGACAGAAAATGATATTTCTGGCCTTGTAATAGTAGCATACTGCAAGGCACCCACAACTGATCTATACAAATGAGGATCTTCGAAAAAATTGGAGCCAAACTTAGTGAGCTTGCTACTGGAGGGCATGGGTGTGGAGAGAGGCTTTGCTTCCAGCATGTTAACTCTAGAGAGAAGATCTTTTATGTACTTAGATTGAGAAAGAGAGGGATGACCAGAAGACCGTTTGACCTCAATTCCAAGAAAATAGTCCAAGTCACCAAGATCCTTTAAGGCAAAGATAGAGTTAAGTTGTGCAACAAACTGCTGTATAAAGGGAACACTGTTACCGGTCAAAATGATATCATCCACATAGACTAGCATATAAATTCTCAAGTTGCCAGCCTTATATATAAACAATGAGGGATCACACCTGCTTGCATGAAAGCCAAAAGACAGAACAGAGGTTTTTAGCTTGTCAAACCAAGCCCTTGGTGCTTGCTTAAGTCCATAAAGTGACTTATGAAGTTTACAAACCAATGATTTATCCTTAGATTCAAAACCAGCAGGTTGAACCATATAGACCTCTTCCTCAAGATCACCATTGAGGAAGGCATTGTTAATGCCAAGTTGCCTTAAAGGCCAGTGAAATGTAAGTGCAATAGCAAGAACAGCCCGAACAGTGACTGCTTAATGACAGGAGAGAAAGTTTCATTGTAATCAAAACCTGGGCGTTGGTGAAAACCCTTTGCAACCAGTCTAGCCTTGTATTTGTTGACAGTGCCATCATGATTTTCTTTTACCTTAAACACCCACTTGCATCCTATAGCTTTCCTGCCAAGAGGTAAAGGAACAAGAGACCAAGTATGGTTATGTTGCAAAGCCTCAAACTCAGATTGCATTGCCTTGAGCCAGTTGGGACTGGTTAAGGCTTGCTTAACAGAAGTGGGTTCAGTGTGAGTCAGTAGGACAAGGTTTCTGGCAATAGTTTTGGACCGTGTGTTAATGGAACGGGTAGGAGACAATGAGCTGAGAGAAGTTGGAGGTGCATATTCAGAATGGGAGGACTCAGAACTAGATGATGATGAAGGTAACAAGGGATGACTAGAAGAGTGACCAGATCGTACAGGACTGTCTACAGGAGACAAATCTGTATGAGAAGATATTGAAGTGTTAGGTGAGATATCTTGGTTGGAGTCAGTATGCAAATGGGTGGTGGGTGAGATATTAGAATTTGGAGACATGTGAGTGTTAGGTGAGATATCAGTGTGTGATATAATGGTAGGAGTAGTTGGAGTAGTTGGCATATGAGTGGATGGAGGACATGTGTTGGTTTGAGTAATTGGAGATATGTGGGGTAAAGGAATAGGTACGGGTGTAGGTAAATGTGGGGTAGTAGAAGACTTATTGTTAAACCATTCCTTAGAGGGAAACCTGTATTCATGAAATAAGACATCTTTGGAAATGTAGATTTTATCTTCAGCGCTTAAACACACGTACCCCTTGTGATTAGATGAATAGCCAAGAAAAATGCATTCTCTTGATCTAAACTCAAGTTTGTGTCTGTTGTATGGTCTAAGGAAAGGGAAGCAAGCACAACCAAAGGTCCTAAGAAAACTGTATTCGGGTTGTTGATTGTAGAGTTTGGTGTGAGGGATTTCAAAGTTAATGGCAGCTGAGGGAAGCCTGTTAATAAGATACACAGAGGTTGTGAAGGCATAGTCCCAATATTTCATAGGTAAGGATGAATGGGATAAAAGGGCAAGGCCAGTTTCCACAATGTGTCTATGTTTCCTTTCAACAACACCGTTTTGGTGATGTGTATGAGGGCAGGTAATCCTATGTGCTATGCCATGTGAGTTGAGAAACTGAGTGAAGACTCTAAACTCACCACCCCAATCTGTTTGGATAGCTTTTAGAGGTAGTTGGAACTGATTCATTATCATGGCATGGAATTGTTTGAACACATTAAAAGCATCTGACTTCTGTTTTAATGGATAAAGCCATGTGTATCTTGTATGGGCATCAACAAAGGAAATGTAATACAGGTTACCAAGTGTGGATTTTATAGGTGAGGGTCCCCATAGGTCACTGTAAACTAGTGAAAATGGCTTCTCATATTCAGTGTTAGAAGGTGGAGAAGGCTGCCTGTGAGATTTTGCACAACAACAAGAAGAACAAAACTCTGCCATTTTATTGCTAATGTGTATATTACAAGTTTTAAGAACACTTTTGAGAGAATCTAAATGAGGATGCCCCAAACGGCAGTGCCACAAGGAATACAATGAGTTGGAAGGAGAACAATTGCTATCTCCATTTCCAGTAACAGTTTCATGGTACTGACTACAAGTATTAATGCTAGAGTTTACAACATTGACAGATTTGTTTGTAAGAGAGGGCAGAGATGAACTTGAAGTGGCATTATTTGAGAGTGTGACAGAGTTCTTTGAAAGCTTCAGATCTGAGATATGGTAGAGACCATCAGTCCCAACAGCTCCTTGAAGGAGAATTTTATGTGAGTCCTGACATTTTACAAAGCACACATTAGAATGGAATTCAAAAAACACTGAATTATCTTTAGCAAACTTACTGACACTGATAAGATTTTTTGTGATTGAAGGCACAAGAAGTAAGTTCTTAAGATGCAAAACAGAGTTAGATTGAAATGGAGATATGAAAGAAGAAGTCCCAACGGCTTTTATAGGCAAACCTTGGCCATTAGCAATTAAAATGTGGTCTGAACCACTAAGTTGGTGACCTTGCATGATATTTTGAGATGCACCAGTAATATGACTTGATGCTCCAGAATCAGGTACCCATTCTGCTAGAGGAGCAGTGTTACATTGTTGAGTTGTCATATAAGCTTGAGCAGGATTCTGAGTTCTATTGTACTGATAAGACCTCACAGGTTCAGGCCGTTGTTGAATAAAGA
The DNA here is from genome assembly GCA_032173675.1 of Gastrolobium villosum. Classification (NCBI taxonomy): domain Eukaryota; kingdom Viridiplantae; phylum Streptophyta; class Magnoliopsida; order Fabales; family Fabaceae; genus Gastrolobium; species Gastrolobium villosum. Next base: position 11,565 of record JAVKPL010000507.1, read on the forward strand.
ACTGAGGATAGGACGTGTTATGTGGTGGTGGTGGTAGATTAGGAGTGAAGTTCTCTTCAAACCTATGCCAGCAGTCCCTGACATCGTGACCAAACTTGTAACAAAGTTGACAGTGCACATTTGCCCTGTTTGTACGTCCTCTTCCTCTGTTTGATCTCATTCCATATTGTCCTCTTCCCCTGTTTTGGCCATTAGGAGTGGTAAACTGCCTGTAGTTTTGCTCCTCTGTTCTACTCTGTTTTAGTGATTCATGAACAGTGTCATCTTCTTCATCAGAAACAACCTTTTGTTGTACCTGAACACGCTGGGTTAGGTTTATTGAAGCTCCTTCACCCAGTAACTGCTCGTTTTGCTTGGCTAGAAGCTGTTCGAAGGCCATAAGTTCTACTCCTAGATCTGGAACGGAATAAGCCTTTTCACGACCATGAATCATCATCACAAAGGAGTTGTAATCAGACGGTAGTCCTTCAAGTATTGTCTCTGCATGGTCTTCAAAAGACACTGGATTACCGATTGATTTGAGTGAATCACAGATTGTTTTGATCCTTGCAAGGTATTCTTTTGCTGTCTTCGTTCCTTTCTTCATTGTCTTCAATTCAGATCTCAATTGTCTGGCTCGCGACTTCATCACTCCATGGAATAACTTGTGTACGTTCTCCTATGCTTCAAACGAATGTTTCACCGGAAGAATATCATTCACCACTGATTCTGAGATGGTAGAAAGTAACCAAGTCAGAAGCATTTGATCTTGCATTAACCATTCAGAATATGTTGAGCTGAAGGTGTTGCTTTCTCGATCTTCCTCTGACTCAAACTTCAAAGGAATTTTTGGATTTACTAAGAACCGTTGTAGCTGATGAGATGTGATGATTGGCTCCACTATTTGATTCCAAAAGAGGTAATTATCCTCTGTCAATCTTGCAGAAACTTGAAAATTAAAAAGTGCAGAAGGATTTTTCTGCTCCATAGCCGTAGATCTAGAAGCTGATTTGCTTGCACTAGTGTCTGCGTTAGATGCGGAAGACATGATTGGAGGCTCTTCAATGGTTCAGGCCCTTGGATGGGGCTTTGATACCATATTAGAATTTGATCAGGGAAGGAAAATGAGAGAGAATGAGAGAAACGACAGAGAGAGAGATCTGAGAAATCATCTTTCTTATTAACAAAAACTCAGAGAATGAATTACAACCCAAAGAGAGAGAGGGAAAACATTATATATAGACTAAAGCTAACTAAGTTGCTGACTCAGCAACTCTAACAGTTTTGTAACAATTCTATAACAAACTAATAACAATTCTATAACAAACTAACAGCTGGTACAGCTTGCACAACAGTAAGGGATCAGCTAAGTCTGGTGCAACCAAGATAAGCTACAACCAGAATTAATATCTTCTAATATGTAGACAACCCCACCGAGAGGTGAAGGACTTTGGCTGTTGTTGTCATTGAAGTTTAGAAATGTAAAAACCCGAGATCCAAAGGATGGCTAAGTGATATAGTTATTTATCTCTTCCCACTCAATCCTAACCAAACTCTTATCTAGTTGCAGTTTAACTACAATTATTCTTTCTTCCACTAATAAGCTGAATTTCTATATTACATAGATTTGTCTAAGCATTTCAAGTCCAATATAAAATATAATTTAAAACTGTCAAATTTATCACATGCAGAAAGTAAGTCACTAGTGAAAAGGCCCAACCAAGTCTGAACCCATGACCGCTGCATTTTTGGGGATTTTTTCATTAGAGAAGAGAGAGGTTCTAACAATTGATACAGATCATATACAAAGCCTTTGTCTGTATGTTTCAGATAGGTAGAATGGAATGGAATAAATTACCATGCCATTGTTTAGATATTTTATGATGAAATGGAGGAAATTTTCAATTCCACTGTTTGGGAAGTGAACAGAATGGTGAGGAGAAATAAACAATAAGTTGGTTCCATCCCATATCCAAAACCCCAAATTGGGAGAAAGGAAAATAGAAATATTGGATGGAATGGAATGGAATGGAATTCCATCAGGTTCCATTGCATTCCACCCTGTTAATAACAAAAACAATGGCAACTAAGGTTATTCCATTTCCCCAATTCCATCCCTTTCCATTAATATAAACACAGCCTAAATGCTTAAGCATATAAAATCCCTAGTCCTGAAGTGACAACATTTACTCAAGACAAAGTGGAAGAAAGTCGGTTGTTTCAACTTTTGAAGAAAAATCTGACACAAACAACAACCATAAATATAAAAATACCATAACCAATTGAATTTGGAGTTCCAAGTAAGACCGACAGTCAGTGAGCTTGATTAACTTACTGCGACAGTGAGCTTGCCTCCTTCAAAAGTTGTTTTATTTCTCCACGCAACTGAATTCCTTTTTCATTCTTGGATCCTCTCTGTAGTAAAAGCAGAAGACTAAATGGAATTAATATCATAACCAATATTCATAGTGCTAGAGAGTATAATCTTACCAAGCACAGGAAAAGGCAATAAGCACTTCAAATATTATGGTAGAAACAGAGTACGTAATCACTAGCCCATTGTGCAAAGGAACAACTATGTCTCATGAAAGTTCAAGATATAGTTATGGATTGTCAATTAATGGCACTTGGCCATAGTGTGCTTGTCACTATCATAGGATCCGGTAACACAGGGCAAAATGATAAAACAATACATATGGTGGAAAACTAGTGAATTCAAATTAGAGCCTTAACATATTTAGCATGAATGCCCTTAGTTTATATACACAAGAACTCATCTCCCGACTCCCTAGCTATGGCTAAATTGCATTCCACAATCGATGATGATTATCTCTACAACAGTCTCAAAATTATCCTATTGAAGGATTCAATTTTCATGACGGTTATCTTCATTCTTGGACATGAAAAATCAAATAGAAATTTTGAAATGTAAAATTTAAAACTTATTCACAAAAAGTCAAAAATGTCACAATGAATATAAACCATGGTCTAATGCCAACTCATCCCGCTCAACTATCCCATATATTGGGAAAATCCAAGCATGAGAATTCAAAAATCAGTTACCCATTCTATCCTGTATGTTATCAAAGAAACAACTACACAAAAGGGTGGAACTAAACAAGTTTTGATAATTGAAACTATTATCCTTATAATTTTCAATTTAAAATACTGTTTGTGAAAGAGAGTATGCATATCTTTACCATGTGAAGAAATTAGCATACAAATAAAATAAAAAA